>JAHBCN010005693.1:0-53534 GCA_019359885.1 Listronotus oregonensis | reverse complement strand
AACAAAAAAATTTAGCATAAACAGTAAAAAAATTAAAACTAATTAAAATTATACCCATTCAATTTTAACTTTTAAAATTAAAGTTATTTTAAGAATTACACTTAAATATATTTGTCAATATTCATCTATAAAAAAATCCGAATTTCTCATTCATGTGCCTCCCACACTAGTTGCCCACCCTGTATAATACCACCTATAATCTCGGTAATTAAGCTAAGCCTCTTACTTTACTATTTTTCCTTTTTATATATTCATGGGATAAATCAATCACAGGATTTAAGAACCGCCCCAACGTTTTACTTATATTAACAATGCAAATCATGTTGGGCATTACATATTTTTGTACCAGGTGGAACAAGCACATTTACTAAATTTTAACATTTGTGTTTACGGTCAAATTTTTAAAACTTACAAGTTTGTTGTTTGCAAGTGGTATTTAATTTATTTTTATAACATTTAAAATAAAAACTAAAATGTTAAATGTACATTTTGGAAAAAAAGTTAATTTGTTTAGAAATTTCAAGAAGAAAACTGTAGGTCATGCCTGGATTACATTAGCCAGTCGGTAATGGGGGGTAGTTTAGAGGTAGTAGTTGTGGTGGCAATACAACGTTATTTAAAAGGCTCCGTAAGATTTATTTTCTACATGTTTCGGTACTTTGACAACATTGACGGATCTAAGAAAAATGATTTACTTAGGCATATAATAACCTAGCACTTGTGGTACATAGTACTTACGCTTTATACAAGCTTTTATGGACTGTCATTAAAATAAAAAAAAACTTATAGATCTATACCTTTTTTCGCTGATGCTTTCAAGCGAGAGAAAGTTTATCACGATTCCGACGTGCGAACCCGCTGAAAATATTCCCCCAAAGTCTCAAAAATAAGTTTCCCGCGAATATCTGCCAAAATATGCGAATTAGAGAATTTTTGTTTAGACAAAAAATGAAGATCACCTCGAAATCTACAAAAATGGTCCTTACTATTTTTTTCGTAACACCAATATTTTTCGCAAAAACGGCCGTCGAAAAATCCATCACATACAGATTTTCTAAAACTCCGGAAACGGCTAAAAATGCAGAAAGCAAATATTTTTTTATCAAAATGCAAAAAAGATGGTGAAGAAAATTTTTTGGGATCATTGAACACTTGCTAAGGTCTTATTATAAAATTCAAATGTTAATAACAAACCATTTTTTTTAAATATCAATAAATTAATGAGATTCTGTCGAAATATTGTGAAAAAAAACATTGACCGCTTTTTTTAATATTCTAAAAAAAATGGACCCAAACTCATATGTAATGATAGGTACGGGTTTTCCCATTCCAACAAACTTTGAATGATAAAAAATGTACATTATTGCCCGAGTAATGGAACAATTCGTCTGCCCGCTTATAAGTGAATCCATGAAGATAGCGGTATTCTAGCTGTACAGCGGCAGCTAAAATAAGGGGACATTTGGGTCCCGTTATCTCGAAAACTATCGATTTAAAAAAAAATTATAAGGACTTTTTTTGTAGATTACAAGGTCTTTATTTTTTGTCAAAACAAAAATTCTCCAGTTCGCCTATTTTGGCAGATATTAGCGGGAAACCCATTTTCCGGGCCTTGAGGGGCCATTTTCAGCCCTGTTAATGTTGATAAACTTTTTTTCGCTCGAAAGCATCCCCGAAGACCTAAGAATGGCGCCACAAAAGATAACTGTAAAGATTTTTTTACCGCTTTGTCCCTTCATTTACTGGACTAATAGCATAAATAAAACACAAGTTCCTAACTAAAAGTTTTAATTTTCATAGAAATTGGATATTATTTCTTGGGATTTGTGTAGGGTGGCGCAACTCAAACTTGAGTTTAAGTAACAAAATAAATACTTTTTCCTGATTGCTATTATACGAAAATAAATCCATCCATAGGTGCTGGGCAAAAAAATGTTGTAAATTTATGATTAATTTTTTTAAAAGTAATACACTTTGTATTCTTTTATTGTTTGTTGATATTTATACCATGATCCTGTTAGTCAACTAAAATTTTTTGAAATTATTAGCGTACAAAATATAAGAAAAATTGTTCCACCCTGTATATTCGTTACAGTTATATTGTAAAATCTAATAATCCCTAAACAATTGGGTTATTGTCAAACTAGCAGCGTTGGAAGTGACGCTTAGTACCTTTATATGAACATTTGGAATTATCATATGCGAGTGGTCATGTTTGTAAATATTAAGCAGTTTTGGATCATAGTGACACGTTTTTCTGGTTTTCTTTATTTTATGGACTTTTTTCCTACCAGTGTAGCTACTTTTTACCCCGTAAATGATGGACGAAAAAGATAAAATAAATTTACATGGGTAAGTGTTCATTGCAAATTTTTAACATTTTTCAATAGAGCTATTTTACATACGGGGTGGGGCACCCCAACCGCCACGGAGTTTATACGAAAGCCAGTGAGAATTTAAAAAAAATTCTTTTGCAGGATGTATGCAGAAGGTAGAGGACCTTTATTTAAAAATATTTGCATTTATAAAAAAGTACCATATCAAAGTTATGTTTTTTTAAATAAGACACCCTATATTTCTTATCGATTTTGAATTCTAGAGCAAAAATAAAGCCATGTTTCAATATATGTCCCTATACCTAATTCCAACCCTTTTTAAAATATTTGCAAATTTCTGATTTTGTAGAACTTTAGTAAAAAAAAATTTTCATCGTAAATATTTAAACTAGAATTATATTACCATAACCAATATTTAGTAACCATACTATTACTACGATATGGTTTAACATTTTTATTAAAATATTATACAGGGTGGTCAAAAATAATTTCTAATATTATGAACTTTCTTTTGCAAATAATTTTCTTACTTTAAATGGAACACCCGCATTTGAACATTTAATATTATGCACAATTTTACTAACACAATTTATTGATATAGGGTTTGCCTATACCTAAAACCGTTACTTTTTTAATTATGTCGAATTTTGTGTAGTGCGTGCATTTAACGCGTATTTTATTAACCTAATAAAATATTTTTAAACTAAGGAGGCTTTGACACAGAGATTGTTATTACTATGTTATTACGTGTTAAATGCATGCACTACACAAAATTCGACATAATTAAAAAAGTAACGGTTTTAGGTAGAGGCAAACCATATATCAATGAATTGGTAAAAAAATCTGCATAATATTAAATAGTCAAATACGGGGTGTTTCATTTAAAATAGGAGAGTTATTTGCAAAAGAATGTTTATAATATTAGAAATAATTTTTTGATCAGCGCGTATAATATTTTAATAAAAATGTTAAATCCATATCGTAGTAAATGTATGTTTACTAAATATTGCCTATGGTAATTTAATTCTAGTTTAAATATTTACAATAAAACATTTTTTTACTAAAGTTCTACAAAATCAGATATTTGCAAATATTTCAAAAAGGGTGGGGATTAGGTATAGAGACCTTTATTGAAACATGGCTTTATTTTTGCTTTGGAATTCAAAATCGATAAGAAATATAGGGTGTCTCATTTAAAAAAACCTAACTTTGCATTTAAAAATGCAAATATTTTTAAATGACGGTCCTTTACCGTCTGCATATATCCCGCAAAAGATTTTTTTTTTAATTCTCAGGGGCTTTTGTATAAACTTCTTGGCGGTTGGGGTGCCCCACTTTGTATATAGAAGCTTATAGGAAACTAGAAATATTTCTTTTTTGTAAAAATAGAATTATTGAAAACATTGTATAACTGTTTTTTTTTTATTATTTATCCAATATAATCTCTCTGAATTTTAATACACTTTCTCCAGAATACTCCAGCAATACGTTTCCACGGCTGCTATTACCTCTTCGTTTGATAAAAATTGTTGCCCGCGCAGAAATTTTTTGAGATGTGAGAACAGTCAGTAGCCAGTGGAAGGTAAATTTTGGGAATTGTGTGGATGTTGCAATAATTCTTACTTTATTCAACAGATTTTCGCAATAATTTTTTGGGCTATGTAAGAGGTTGCCTTGTATTATTTTACCAATTTGAAGGAAATCTACGAACAAAATTTGTTGCGCATCCCACAGAATGATGCTAACATCTTCCTGGCG
This sequence comes from Listronotus oregonensis, assembly GCA_019359885.1. Classification (NCBI taxonomy): domain Eukaryota; kingdom Metazoa; phylum Arthropoda; class Insecta; order Coleoptera; family Curculionidae; genus Listronotus; species Listronotus oregonensis. The sequence goes on along the minus strand of JAHBCN010005693.1, from coordinate 49,440 downwards.
GAAGCCAAAGTACTGATTTTCCACTACTCCTTAGTCTCTAATTTTTGATTTAGAATCATGGTGGTAGACCTAACTTTCATCCGTTGCGATAAAATAACTAACAAAATTCTTTGCATTCTTGTAAAAACGCTTTAAATATTTCTAAAAAACCCATTCGAATGTGCCTTTGTTTCATTGCTAAAGGATGTAGTAACCACTGCGCCCAAGGCTTTCCAAAACTTTCGCCAAAATATTGCTTACCCTCCTTAATAAAATTCCTAGGACTTCTACTAAATTTCTTTCTGTTTCTTGACTTACTGACATTGACGCACTTTTTGATGTTCCTCACCTGGATTGTCTTCACATAATTTTAGAAAGTTCGGAAATTTATTCTGGTGCTTCACGTTCCAAAAAAAATATCACTACACGATATTTAATGTTTTCCATAGTTAAAAAATACTGTGACATATCAACTTTAAACTGCTGTAGATATACAAATGAATTGATAGATTTACATAAAACTTCACAAGTTTTATGTAAAAATTAATTATTTTTACCACCTAAAACATTAAAAACCAAATCAATGCAAAGAAGCCATTTAGTTACTTAACTAAAAAGCGAAGTTCCGAACTTTAAGTTACTTTACCCAAAGTTGATTTAATCTAAACATCTTTAATTCCTTAAGTTTTTTTTTATCCGATCGTTGAATGTAAACAAGTTAATTTTTAAGGCGGTAGAACCTGTATGTGGATGCCATTTATCTTTTAGTACGAACGTAGTTTACGTATGTATTATATCTCAAGATCTTCAAAGTACTTATACGTACTTGAATGGAGAATATATGAATACCTTGAAAGATTTTTTAAAATTTCAATTTAACTATATATAAGCCTAAGTGGCTTGTGATTAAAGACATACAACCTATTTCAATTAAAAAATATATTTTGTGGGCTTTTAAATTTGTAGGCTTGGGAATCTATAGGCAAGTGATCTTTAAAAAATATTTATTTTCTTGGCTTAAATAATAACTGGTAAGCAGAAGCAAGTCTCAAAAAATTTACAAGTATTAAAGTGCTACAGAAAAAGCTTATTTTTTAAATCCAAGGCAGTTTACTAGGTCTGTTTGTTATTCAGAAATAGTGTACACCATTTTAAAAGGTCTATTTTAGGAGTAAGTGTGTCCAAAAAGTGTAAATTAGTGTAAACTTTCTGAATAATAAAAAGACCTACTATGTGCTTCTAAAAGTTGTTTATTAATTCTGCATTAAGGGATATAAAGGTTTGGAGAAAAGCAAAGATCTTTGCACACGGTAGGTTCAATTTTAAAAATATAGGAGCGTTAATGTAGGAAGTTTAATAATAGTAACGATACATAAATAAAATAAATTGCTTTGTCTTCTATCACTCTGTTTCTATAAGAATTTATGCCAGTTTTAGACAATTACTTCGTACTTAACCTACACAAATAGGTTAAACTATTATATTACAGATTTCTAACATACTGACAAGATTTTACTTTTTTGCTGGTTTCATAAATTATTTATATTGTTAACATCTGGGAAGAAATGACCTGATTCTAAAACGTATAATTTTAAATTTATATATCTCCTAGTGGGTAAATAATTTACCCACTAGGAGAATTTGTCTTGTTTTTGGCTGCCTAGACTACGTAACTATTGCATTTATTAAAACTTATTCTATAAACTCCGAATTTATTCGGTGCTGTTTTTTTTAATTGACTCTAAAAATAACTGAAATATGACTATTTAAAAACCATTTCTATACTGCTTTTTAATATAAGGTATATGTGCTATTTTTTGTAAAATTTTTAGCATATACACGTAAATACAACAAAAATTAGATGTTCTCAACGAAAAAATGCATGTCCGAATAAACAAGAAATGTCTTCCAATGCAAAATCTGGTAAAATTAAGTGTAAGAGTGTTTACATCAATATGTTTCGGATCCAAGTTTTAATAAAAACAGCCATTTTTAAGGAACAGTACCACATTTCTAAATACGGCTAGTGTTTTTTTTAAAACAGCACTGTTTGTCAAAAGCGGTATTTTTTTTAAATAGCACTGTTATTTCAAAACACAGCACTGTTTTCCAAACAACGGCATTGTTTTGCAAATATCGGTACTGTTTTTCAAATAACGGTGCTATTTTTTTTTTAATCCAGCACTGTTTTTTCAAGTAACAGCTCTGTTTTTTAAGTAACGGCACTGTTTTTTCAAATAACAATAATGTATTTTTGATTTCGGCTTCCGGGGTAAGATTACAACAGCGAATGATGTAATTTAGGTAAGGTGTTTTGCAATAATATTTTGATAACCAATTTAAAAAAAAGTTTTACTAGCACTGATAAAGATCTTTAAACTTGGAAGTTAGCAATAGTTCTGAAGCAATTTTGAACTTTGGTTAAAAATGGTTAGAATTAAGTGCTCACATTTCAAAAAAGGTTTTTAAGAGGTTTACGTTGGCAGTAAATAATCAAATATGTATGTATAAAAGTATATTTAAAAACTTTATAGAGATAGCTAAATAAATTATAATAATTAATTAATTATACCAAGAGAAACTCATGGTGTATGATCTTTTTACTTACGGTTTCCAGTGGTATTAAATATTCCTAAAGCACTGAGCTACTTACCTAAAACAAAACAAAATCATTATTAGTAAATATTTAAAAATTAGGCTCTAAAGATGAACTACTATATTATTAAATTACAGAATATATAAGGAAAAAATAAACAAATATATGTTATAATGCAATTGTTTCGAAGATCAAACTCGAGAATGTGCCATCAAATTTGCTCTATCTTTTGTAGTTTCCCAAATAGTGTTAAAATTCATCGAAAAGGCACCACCCTGTATATCAAGCCATCCGAACCCTGCATATATATTTTATAAAATGCCTTGAAATCGACTAATAATGCCCTTAAAGTTGTTTCTGGTCTGGATATCCATCGGACCGTAACAAGCGGAAACTGATACCCTCTCGACTCTTTTTCAAGTTTCCGATTTACCCTTACTTCTGCTGAAGTCAAGGCGCTTCAGGCACTTGAAGGGACAATAATGCTGTTCAACTTGTTCCTTTTTTAGCGAACAAAGGAAGGAATAGGCAGAAAATTAAAAGATTTGCTTAATGACTACAGCTTCGTATTACATTCACTGTTGTAAAACTGAATTTATTATTATTGCTAAGTAGCAGATATAATCTCGAAGTATCGATTTTAGAGAAACAATTATTATTGTTTTAAAAATAAAATCAAATTCAAAGACATATTAGCCATTTAACGAACAAGAGTATTAAATTTTTAAAAATAATATTTTTTAAAATTTACTTCGGAAATTAATCCGTTTTTAGGCAACCAACCTGACAAATGTTAAGATTGATATTCGAATTACAAGGTTGTTAATTACAAAGTTTTAAACCCAAAATAGTATTAAATGTATATATAGATATACCGGTTGGTGCGTGGTCGGAAGGGATATAGGGAATCCCAAGTTTTTTTATGGGGTCAATTATTGGCTTCCCTAATTATTATAAAATTTTTTATCGAAGTTTATTAAAGAGCATGCAAATCTACGCCCATGGTAAAAACTTACGATTTTTCGGTTACACCTTTTTTGAGTCAGATGCTAATATATGTTTAAAAATGTTTATTATCGCCTTATATTAATGAATGCATGTTCTTTAAAAATTTAATAGATTTTTTCTTCAAAATAATAAGAAGAACCAATAATTAACCCCATGTATGCATTATTAACACTTAAAAATAGACAAACGTCAAAATAATGGAGTTGTTTAAGCTTTTAGTTCTTTCTTTGACTACTAAACCCGTATATCGAGCAAGCTGGTTTAAAAGGACATAGCGCAAATCTAGGGAACCAGTAAAAATTTTACAAAATTTTTATATGCTTTTTACCTGGGTTAAGATTAACATTTTTGCATTGGAAGAATAATGATATCTATACAGGTTAAGTCAATAATGGAACTTAAAAATACGCTTGCACTGTACTTGCAATACCCTTATACCGATATTTATTATTAATTTTTTGTTGTTCATTTTTTTCAAAATATAATATTTTATTTTGCTATAATTAAATATATATATATATATATATATATATATATATATATATATATATATATATATAATTAATAATATATATATATATATATATATATATATATATATATATATATATATATATATATATATATATATATATATATATATATATATATACAGTATGTCCGCGGATGCGGTTAACAAGAGGACAAATGAACCAAAAATTGAAAAATACGAAAAAAGTCATTCTTGATAAAAAATTCTGCTTGTCGAAAAAATATGAACTACAATGGGAAAATAGATTTTTATCATACAGGGCGTCTCAAAAATGCAAAAACATAAAATCAAACAAGAGCAAACAGTCATTTTTTGGCCTGTTAACGTGAAATAATAAATAAAAAGTTGCTCCAAATTTACTTCTTATCCTGATTCCGGACTTACTAAAGAAAATTTAAATTTACGAAAAATTACAAAAAAATCAACATTTTTGCATATTTTACTTCTTTTACTTGACTAAATACCTTTACATTACAAAATATTAATAAAAGTAAATATAAAATGGAAAAAATGTAAAGTGTAAAAAATTTAAATGTTAGATGCGTACTTGAAAAATGTTTTTTTTTTAATTTAAATTCAAATTTTCTTCAGTAAGTTCGGAATAAAGTTTTAAAATAAATTTGGAGCAAGTTTTTTATTTATTATTTCACGTTAAAAGGCCAAATAAGGACTGTTTACTCTTGTTTGATTTTATGTTTTTGCATTTTTGACCCGCCCTGTATGATAACAGTTTATTTTCTCATTGTAGTTCATATTTTTTTGACAAGCAGAATTTTTTTATGAAGAATGCCTTTTTTTCGTATCTTTTAATTTTTGGTCCATTTGTCCTCTTGTTAAATTTTCAACGAGAACAAATTCTTGTGTTCCAAATAAACCACAATTTTTTAATTTTTTCAATAAATATTTAATACCCTAAAAACTAATTCACTATTTTTTGCAGGAAACACACTTCTCGACTAGACTAATTTATTTGGCTGGTTTTTTTGGTCCTCAAAATGGTCGGTGTACGAAACGAGAATCATAAAATTGATTAAATAACTTAGTGTACAAAACGAGAAAATTCTAGGTCAATTTCCGAAGTGTACGAAACGCGAATGTACGAAACAAGAAGACACCGATAAAATCAGTTTACAAAAATTATCGTTACTAATTAGTCAGTTTTATAGCACTACAACAATTTTTGGAGCTCCCGCATACCAATTTGTGTTCCTGTATGCATTATACATGTAACGTGTTGTCTGGATAGGCAAGAACGGTAAAAATATATCCTCAAGGCTTTATATCGCAAATGTTTCTAAAACATTACAGCATGTAACGTAATTTTCGCAACTTTCATTTTCGGACAATCTTGTATAAATAATATTAAACGTTCTTTAAACTTTGCCGTAATGTTGCCTTGTATAGTCCACTAACTGAAGACCTAAAAGTACCCAAAGCTAAAAATAAATCTGTACAGTTTTCATTTGTGGCCCCCCACAAACAGTCAAAAAATGAGTTTCCCGCGAATATTTGCCAAAATGCAAGTTACAGAATTTTTGTTTGGACAAAAAATGAAGATCACCTTAAAATCTACAAAAATGAATCTTATTATTTTTTTCGTAACACCAATATTTTTCGCAAAAACTGCCGTCGAAAAATCCATAACATTCTACACTGAATAGATAGCCGGAAACGGCTAAAAAATGCAGATGGGCAAAACAATTTTTATCAAAACGCAAGAGAAATGGTGAAGATCAATGAACACTTCTTAAGGCCTCATTATAAAAAGAAATGTTAACAACAAACCATTTTAAAAAAAATATCAATAAAATAATGAGATACCCCCAAAATATTGTAAAAAAAATATTGGCCGCTCTTTTTAATATTCTAGAAAAATCAGAGTAGACCGAAACTCATATGCGATAATAGGTACATTATTGCCCGAGTAATAAAACAATTCGTCCGCCCGCTTATAAGTGACTTCATAAAGATAGCGGCAATCTAGCGGTAGAGCGGCAGCTAAAATGAAAGGACTTTTGGGTCCTGTTATCTCAAAAAATATCGATTTTTCGAAAAAAAGGACCATTTTTAGAGATTACAGGGCGCTCTTTATTTTTTGTTTAAACAAAAATTTTTCAATTCGCATATTTTGGCAGATATTAGCGGAAAACTCATTTTTCGGGCCTTGAGGGCCATTTCCAGCCCTTTTCCACCTCTTAATGTTGATAAACTTTTTTTCGCTTGAAAGCATCCCCGAAAACCTAAGAATTGCGCCACAAGGGAAAACTGTACAGATTTATTCACAGCTTTGTCCCTTCATTTACTGGACTAGTAATGATTTTAGGGATGACATTTTTCAGCATTGTCTATAAAGAAAATAATACATTTGCAGAAATATCACATTTTAATTAAGACTTTTTTTCTAACTTGTTAGTATTGTAAAAAAAATAATTAAAAATTTAACTTTAAACACAATGAAGATTTTATTCTTATATCAAATAAAGACTTACACGCTTATTTAATGGAAGTAGAGAACACGTTAATACTAAACTTATTGCTTTTTTAAAGTATTTTTTGCGTAGAACTATCAATGCCTATTTCAAACAATATCTATTTTTTGTCTTCACTTGAAAAAAACAAAAACTTTTCAGTAGGAATGACTGCACGAACAAAACTCTCCAATAGCCCGGGGACAAGAACTTGATACTCCTGTTCAGTGAATCCGCTGCTCTCGGCGTAGTTTTATTAAATCTCGGTTTTTAATTCCCTTTGACACGAAGTGATCGATCTTCTTTCTTGTCAAGTCACGGCAGTGACGGGTCTTTGAACGCGGTGGAATAATATTTAACCCCTTAACCGAAACGACCGGTTGATGGCTAGACTGACGGGTAGCTATCTCGTTATTTTTATTAAAAAATCTTTTTTTTGGTTACCTTAATGAATAAATATGAGTAACCCTATTTAAATGAAGCCATGATTATAAAATTTAATGGGCTTGGTATTATAAATAAGCTGTTGTTAAGGGAGGTCAGGGTTATTCATTTTAAAGTAAACAGGGCTTTATTTTTGAACTTTCCTATACTTTTTTAAAAAACGAATATAGCCATTTTGTGTATTTTTTCCGTAAAATTCAATAATCTTATCAGAAAAAAACATTTAAAACAAAAACAAAAGAGTTACAGCACGAAGTGACGTATTTTTGAAATGGAATACCCCGTATATTTTTATACTAATAGATAGAGATTTTCACGGGGAATTCGGTGATATAGGGGTTGCTGGGTTTATTTCCTGCGGTTATGCTGCAATTGTCTAAAAACTGCATGATACTATAAGGATAGTTTCACCTGAAAAAACCTGGCTGCCACAGGTCACAGGTACTTATTTGTCAAAGTCAAGAATTTTAAAAATACGTTTATTACTTTTTGGAGTAGTTTTACAATAAGGTTTTCATTAGAAGGACGGCTTCAAATTATAACTCTCTATTATAAATGTGAAGAAAACGCCAGGGAAACACAACGAAGATATGTTGCAAATTTCCACCGAAATATATCGGTAAAAACGATTTTAAAACAGAAGGTCTTATTTGAAGAAACAAAATCGTTACATATAAGAAAAGAAACCGGGATCGAGCTATTCGAAATTATTTTACTTTGTATCCCATGAAGTCAATTACTGACGCAGTTAGAGACTAGAGGTATGGCCCTGCAAGAAGAAGAGTAACCTATGAGACGGTTCAGAGAACACTAAAATATTTTAAGTATCTACCATATCACGTTCTTTCAGTGCAGCATTTAACACGTGAACAAAAGGAACTTCGCTTTCAATTTGTTTCCCAAATTTTAATCCATGAACAAGATAACGATCCTACCCTGTTTCAAACGATTCTTTGGACGGATGAAGCTACGATCACTACATCGGGAATGTTTAACCGACGCAATACGCACAGCTGGGCAAGACAAAATCCCAGGAAATTTCAAGAGATTAAATACCAAGGGAGGTCTTCTCTTCATGTCTGGTGTAGTGTGCTTAACAATAGAATTGTCGGGCCAATATTCTATGAGGAATCCTTAACTGGAGAAAGATATCTTAATCTCCTTGAAAACGGTATTGAGGATATTTTAGAAGAATTGCCACTCGAAACGTATCGCAAGATAATTTGGCAACAAGACGGAGCGCCGCCCCATGCTGTTCGTCAAGTTGTGCAGTATCTCAATCGCCGATACAATCAGTGCATTGGACCTTACGGCACTATTAGATGGTCACTAATGGTCCAGATTTTACAGTTTTGGACACTTTTCTATGGGTCACTTGAAGAATGTCATTTACCAAAATGGGAACACAAACACGGAAGAAATGAGAGAAAAAATTGGGAGGGGTTATAGATTATGTTTCAATAATAGGATAAATAGAACATTTAAATTATTAGTAATATTATAATTTTTTGTTATAAGTGTTCTTCTTACAACCATATTTTACCTCGTATTGTATTTTAATTTTTTCCGTTTATTCTAATTGTGCTGGTTGGTTTAGAAATAGATATATCATATTATTTTTAGCATATAATATAATTTAAAGCCGTTTTTCTGATGAAAACCTCATTATAAAACTACTCCAAAAAGTAATAAACGTATTTTTAAAACTCATGACTTTTACAAATAGGCACCTGTGACCTGTGGCATCCAGGTTTTTTCAGGTGAAACTATCCTTATAGTATGCAGCTTTTAGACAATTGCAGCAGTACCGCAGGAAATAAACCCAGCAGCCCCTATATCACCGAATTCTCGTGAAAATCTCTATCTATTGATATAAAAATATAAGGGGTATTCCATTTAAAAAATACGTCACTCGCGCTGTAACTCTTTTGTTTTTGTTTCAAAATTCTACGGAAAAAATACACGAAATGGCTATATTCGTTTTTAAAAATATAGGAAAGTTCAAAAATAAAGCCCTGTTTACTTTTAAATGAATAACCCTGTACAAAAAAAGGAAAAATTACTTGCCAGAAAGATGACAAAAATTTCTTAATCGTCTATAGTTGTAATATATAAGTTATTATATTAAGAGACTTATACTTCAAATATTTTTGATTTACACTTAGGGGAACCCCTTTTTAAGTACCTAATAAATTGTAAATATAAATGATAGATAATAATTAAAAGCATTACATAAACATTGGCACCTTGGTATACACAACATATTTGTATAATTTATATTAAATATTAACTATTTCTACTGCCTTTTGCTTAGCTTTACTTTGTCAACTACTGTGTTTTTTAATAACTGCTTACTTTATTCACCTTGTTTGTCAACTAACAAAAATTCACCATGACGGCATATAAATTGAAAATTGACCATATTTGCATGGTTATTTCTTTGTTTTACATTACGTTTTAGCTCATATATTTAAAGCATAAAAGTTAATATGGGTATATTGTATACGTACATCACAGTATTTTTAATAATGTAAGATAGCTTATTAGTCCAGTAAATGAAGGGACCAAGCTGTAAATAAATCTGTACAGTATTCCCTTGTGGCGCAATTCTTAGGTCTTCGGGGATGCTTTCGAGCAAAAATTTTTTTATCAACATTAACAGGTGGGAAAGGGCTGAAAATGGCCCCTCAGGGCACGAAAAATGGGTTTCCCGCTAATACCTGCCAAAATACGCGAATTGGAGAATTTTTGTTTTTACAAAAAATGAAGATTGCCTTGTAATCTACAAAAATAATCCCTATAATTTTTTTCAAAAAATCGATAGTTTTCGAGATAAAGGGACCCAAAAGTCCCCTGATTTCAGCTGCCGCTCTACCGCTAGAATGCCGCTATCTTCATGGATTCACTTATAAGCGGGCGGACGAATTGTTTTATTACTCGGGCAATAATGTACATTTTTTAATCATTTAAAGTTCATCGGAATGGGAAAACCTGTACCTATCATTGCATATGAGTTTAGTTCTATTCTAATTTTTCTAGAAAAAAGCGGTAAAGTTTTTTTTACAATATTTTGAGAGTATCCCATTAATTTATTGATATGTTTTAAAAGAATGGTTTGTTACTAACATTTCTTTTTTATAATGAGACCTTAGCAAGTGTTCAATAATCCCAGAAAATTTTCTTAATCATCTTTCTTGCGTTTTGATAAAAAATTGTTTTGCCCATCTGCATTTTTTAGCCGTTTAGCCACATCTATCCAGTTTGAAATGTTATGGATTTTTCGACGGCCGTTTTTGCGAAAAATACTGGTGTGGAGAAAAAATTGTATAAACCATTTTTGTAGATTTCGAGGTGATCCTCATTTTTTGTCTGAGCAAAAATTCTCTAGTTCGTATATTTTGGCAGATATTCGCGGGAAACTCATTTTTGGGACTTTGGGGGCCATTTTTAGCGGGTTTCCACGTCGGAATCGTGATAAACTTTTTCTCGCTCGAAAGCATCCGCGAAGACCCAAGAATTATGCCACAAATGAACACTGTACAGATTTATTTACAGCTTTGGGTACTTTCAGGTCTTCAGTTACTGGACTATATTATTAACACTACGACCTTTATTATTAAACAAAAAACATTTACCTAAGACTTTAAATTCCAGCAGGACTACATTTCCCGATTATGTTTACAATAAAATATGTCTCACTTCCAGTCTCTTATTGAACGACTTTCTACATCCTTCTGCATTAATGCCCTTTTGACACCGTTTTTTATAAATATCGTTTTATTTTTATTTATATTTACTTGTTATATGAGACCTTACACTCACGAAATGTCAATCTGATACCCGATATGGCCGGCCTCGCGGCGGGACGCGGCTCATGCCTTCATGCCAGAGATAAAATCGTCGAATATCTGAAATTCGCGGTGTATTCGACCGTCACTTGGACTTTTTCTTTGAGCTTACACATAAATCGCCTAAAGAGGCTAAACATTTTTCTTAACATATACATGCTATATTGCTATTAAAAATAAAGTTATCGCAATCCTATGTCTTTTTTCCCCCGATATTAACTAATCACAATAGAAAGTTTTTTTTTCCATTTGGTAGGATGACTTTTTGGTAAGAGAGATAAGCATTAAAAGACGTTTTTGAAGTCAAGGTAATACACATCTCGATTATAACATAAATAACCATAAATATATTTACCAGGACACGTACTCTAGTGGTAAGTGGGTAGAAACTTCAAACTGCACCAAACGACAGATCAAAATGATTTGTGAACTCTGTTTCTTAATCAGAAATAGTGTAAACTATTATACACTTTTTGTAAGTAAATTTTGTTATACGGGTTGTAATTTAGGGCTAGGTGTTGGTTATTAGATTTTTATGTTAATTAGTTCTCATGTAACTACACTAGCACTTGACGAAGTAAGATTTTACTAAATATTGTTTTTTTTACAAACATTGTAACATAGTGTAAACTTTTTATAAATAACCATCACACCCGTGATTGGACCTGACGACTTAAAGCGTGTCCCCTGTGCCCAGAGTTGTTTCATTTAGCAGATTTCTACTTTTTAGGTAGACTTAACCCGGTTTTTCTTTAATTGTGACAGAAAACTTTCTTGGTGGCTTTCAATACATTTTACACTTTTTGTTATGATTCGAATATGCATACAGTGTAGCAAACTTGATTACTCCCTGCAGAAATGCAAGTAGTGTGTCAGATAATATCAAAGAGTAATAAGCAATTTCAAACGTAAAATGCAAAAGTTTTTTTTAGCTTTTAATCGCATTTAAAATGACGATCGTAATAAATTTTTAAATAAAAATGTCTGTTTTTAATATTATTTTCCAAACGGGGTTTCAAGAAAATTTAAGAATTAAATTTAATTAAAAATTAAAGATTTACCAATCGTATAATTACTGAAAGGTTAAATGTTATTTAAAAATAATAAATATGACACACATAAGAGTTAAAAAAGTAGACTATAATATATTCGATTTAAAAAAGTAATCTTCATTTTTATTTTTCTATATAATAAACATATTATCTGTTTATTTGTGTTATTTAATTTTTTTCTGGATGCCCTTAAATCGGAACAGAAATAAGAAATGCACTATATCAATAAAAAATTGTGAAAATAAATAAAAACTAATCTGAAAATTATTATGGAGAAGAAAAAAATGTAATAATCAACATTTTTTTTATTAAAGGCTCGTACATTAAAAAACCTCTTAAAAATATAAATTTTGAGTAGGCTTTAATTTTTAATTTAATAGATATAAGCTGGTAACAGCTAAGCATTGGGTAATATTCAGCATTTGCATTTAAGGTGTATTTATGTGCGCGCGGATCAGTTTATGTACAGGGCCTTTGATTATATTTACGTGACTTCTGAGGCCTTTATTTTTGAAGACAGAAAAAAATGTTTTATACAAAAATTGTAGGATTTTTTTCATATTATTTTTTGAAATTATCAGTAAAAAAATATTGCAATAAAAAAATGGAAAAATATAGGCAACTTCAACTTTTTTAAATGAAACAACCTGTATATTATGCGCTACAACGAAAGATCTTTTTTTCTGATTTCAAATATATATACATTGATAATATTTGGATAAACCATTTTTGAGATATTTTAGGTTAAATTATTAATAAATTACAAAAAAGTTTCATATTAGTATCAAAAAAGACACGGAAACAATAAAATTGTTATGTTGCTGAATTTGGTAAGGGGTTTTCTCTGGACCAATAATGTTTATTTTTGTGATTAAACATTCCTAGTAGAGTTAAGGAAGACTTGTCAGTGAATAGAATTTTATTTAAAAACTTTGGATCCTGCTGCATAAACCTAGCTATTTCCAATGCATATTTAGGTTGGTCCTGCATGTTTTGTTCAGGAAGATTCTGAACGGACATAAATTTATAAGGATAAAATTTGTAACATTTTAAGGTGAAATAAATTTTATAATCTGCTTTATTAAGTTTAGATGCCGCATCCGAGATTGATATTTCAGGATTTTCTAAAGTTATTAAAAGTAGTTAGTGCTAGTCCAATAGAAAAAGTATAATAATTATCCTGAAAAAACGATGATATCCAAAACTTTGTTTTCATTTCGTGCTGCAGTGCTTTTCTTTATTTTAAAGCTTTTTCGTTCAAAAAACTTTCTTACTATATATTTAATAGTATCTATAGATGGTACCCGTTGTTAAGGATATAATAAGTAATATTCCCTTTGCACTGTCGTCACATTATTATTGTTACCATAAAAAAGACGCATAATAGCGATTTTTTGTTTTTCTGAATAGCCCATCGACAAAAAAGCAATACAAACTACTTTTAATAGTTAAAATGATAAGTTTCAACTTTCTACAATATCAATACGTCAAATTTATTAAAACAATTTTATTGTTTTTATAGCTTTCTTGATACTAATATGATTTTTTTTTAACTTATTTATATTTTTAGCTTAAATATCTCAAAAATGGTTCATCCAAATATTATTAATGTATATATATTTAAAATCAGAAAAAAAATATTTTATTGTAGCGCATAATATACAGGGTGTTCCATTTAAAAAAGTTAAAGTTGCGTATATTTTTCCACTTTTTTATGGCCATATTTTTTTACTGAGAATTTCAAAAGATAATATGGAAAAAAAACCTACAATTTTTATATGAAACATTTTTTTCTGTCCTTAAAAATAAAGGCTCCAGAAGCCACGTAAATATAATCAAAGACCCTGTACATACTGTTTCCAATATCGTATTATCATAAGGTATGATGACTAAGGAAGGAATTTTTAAAGCCCAGCCCTGGGCCCAGTTTGATAATGATAACCTACCAAAGATAAAAAAGTTAAGGATGGTTGAATTTTTCTCCAGCAGTACATTATTGGCAGGAAGCGGAGTGTATGGTGGGGATAGCTGAATGGATTGCAGCGCTCGCTGTGGTCAAATTTTCGTTAAATCATGCTTGATTTAAATGTAAACAATTAGATAAAAATATTAAAAATGGAAAATAATAGTTGTTGGGTAGTTGAATTTAAGAATACTGGCAGAAATAGTATCTGCAAATTTTATACATTTTTAACTGCTAGTTGGAAATTAAAAAAAAGGTTAAAATGGACAAATGCACACACACAAAAGGTGTTAATTTCAAATTTCCTGCTTGATCGAACGACTTTCGGGTTTCGTTCTTAGCCGCACAACTTTCGAATTTGACGTAACAAAAAAAAACTTACTCGTTTCTTACCGTGTACCGTTTGTTCCTGTCTTTTCCTAAGGTTTTTTAATGATTTGCGAGCTTTAAAAGGAAAGGTTTTTTTTAATACACTAAGTAATCAAGGAGTGTCTGCAGAACTGACTTTAGTGTCTATGAAGTCTTCTGTGATTGTGAATAGAGAAAATGGCTATAGAGCCTTCAAGTAAGTAAAGTATATATTAGTGTTAGGTATATTGGAAAAGCTCTAGAATCGTAAGTTTGTAAGGTGAGTTTTAACTTATTGGGCCAATTGCCGATTTTTGTCGGAGCCCGTTAGTTTTTAAGTTATGACTCCCCACTAACATAACCTCAAAATTGCATAAAAATTCCTAAAATGCCGCCAATTTTTACCTAGTAGATTTAAACAGTAGTTAATCTGACATTTACATATATTTATTAACGAAAATGAATAAATCTCTTAAATATGTAATCTCACACCTCTTCCACGGCTTTCAAGCATGATTTTACGCAGCCGTCAGATGTCGTTTTCATCGCGCACCGTGCCAATATTCATTTGTTAAGATGACTGGCGTTAAACTCCACTTTTTATCTAATGGCATTTTAATAAATGTCCTTTCTCTCGCAGACCCACTTGCGCTATAACATTTAGGTACCATTAAAGTACTATACAGAATTGATAAACCATTCTGCTTTAATAATTTAGACTTCTTACCGCAAATTAAATTTAAAAACAATTGAAAACACCACAAATTGTCAAAACATCCTTTTTGTGACGTCAGGCGAAATTTAAATACTCACCTGTTGTTTTGGCGCGGTCGCTTCATAATTAAATTTGATATGCTTATGGTTCTATAATAAAAAAAATATATATTTTGTGGAAGTGATATAATATAGGTATAACGGGTTATTCTTGACCAATAAAAAGTATGTACAAGGGACCTATAGTGGAGAACGGAAACTTAAATCAGTATGTAAGAAATGGCTACTAAAAAACGTCTTTTTTAAATTAAATCAAACCGAAAAATATACACCTATTATATATATATATATATATTATATATATATATATATATATATATATATATATATATATATATATATATATATATATATATACATTTGATAAAATTTATTTTTGACTCGTTATTTAGCTCGACTCTTAGTTTCTTTAATCCTTATGCACATTCATTGGTTTCATTTTCACTTCAACCAAAACAAACTAATTTATTTGATGATAAGGAAAAAAATCAATAAAACAATTAAATCAAATGGATGAAAGGATCAAACAACATCAAGATCATTCAATATATTATTTGCCCCTAATCGATAGAGCGAAAAATTAATGAACAGCTGGGAGATGATTACGGCTAGCGATAACTGCTTTGATTATCTTTGGGTCTGGATTTTAGTGGTCAGATAATACAAAAGAAAGGGGAGCAAAGTAATTCATTTGTAAATATTTGAATTATATAAAATATTTTTTATTAGTTTAGCATTTGAGAACATTAATAATTTATATTTTGTAGTTCATTTTCGAAAAAAAAACTTTTTATTGCTTTCCTTCTATAGCATCTACATTATGCATTTAATTATTATTCTATATAAACTAAAAAAAAATTACAGAAATCAAAATGACAATAAAACGAAGTATTGATTTTAAAAATTTCATCTGCTTTATTTTTAATATTGTTTAATTACTAAGCTA
This sequence comes from Listronotus oregonensis, assembly GCA_019359885.1. Classification (NCBI taxonomy): domain Eukaryota; kingdom Metazoa; phylum Arthropoda; class Insecta; order Coleoptera; family Curculionidae; genus Listronotus; species Listronotus oregonensis. The sequence continues at coordinate 33,482 of JAHBCN010005693.1, read as the reverse complement.
TCAATTTTTATTTTTATAAAAACAGTTCTTATGCTCTTAAATTCTTTGGCACAAAGTCCTCCCCGTTTGACTTGTAAACACTTTACGAGATGTTCTACAAATTAATTTGTATACCTTTATTTGACTTCTCTTAAATTATTATTAGTTTGTTTTGCCATTATTATGTTCTTTTTTAAGAAAAAATTACCTGGTTTTAGGAAAAAAGAACATAAAAACAGATCTTAAAACAAAAAGTAATTTAAGAATACACTTAGAGAAACAATAAAAATAAAATAAGTAAAGAAAAAACATCAGGGGATTACAAGTTAAAATGTGAAACATGTCCCAAAGTGTATATAAGTTAGGCAGGAAGAACTTTTAAGCAAAGAAAATCAAAGCATAGGGACAGTTTTCTTAAGAATAAAAAAGATTCTACTCACGCTTTACATTTAAAAGAACATAGCTGCATTGCAAAAGTTTACCTACTATTACTGTTAGTGTTAATATGCTAATAAACTGAAAAACTAGACGTAATAGTCACTAAAATAACACGTGTGTTTCACTAATTATTTTTACATTTACAAGTCACGTAATAGTATATTACATACCCAGGTGGAAAGTGTTTCATTTCTGTCGAGAGATGCGTTATATACTTCTCGAGACAGAAATGAAACTTTCCATCGAGGTTTGTATACTATTTTTTTTTACAACCACTTTATTCATTTCCTATTATTTTAAATTGAAATTATGAAAATTGATCCGGTAATAGTTTTATTAGGCGGCCGTGTTTCGCAATTTGTATCGTTGTCATGGTAACGGGTTATCAAAGTGTCAATACATACAGTGTAAGATAGACGCTTTAAATTTGAATAGTAATTTGTTTTAATTTCGCAAATCCAAAAAAAAATGTTATCAGATGAGGAATTTAAGTTTGCTGCCACTCCACCAGAAATTCGAGAATATTATTATTATTATTAGAATGCGTATGTTCGCGTGTCACTATACCATTTTGAAATATCAATAATTTCCAACCGGGTGGAAAGTGAGCACTTTCCACCCGGGTGGAAACTAGAAGTCAAAAAACGTCAACTTTCCACCTTTCAAAGATAGGTGAAATGTCATTATTACATGCATGGTTGTAAATAAACATACTTTTAATATTGGGAATTTTAATTATCCTTTTATTAATTATAGAAAAAAAAAACATTTTTTGGAATATATACAAACATTTTACTAAAGAATATAAGTCCTTAATTTCATGATGCAAAACTTGCCTATTAAATATTATTTAAATGCTTGCGTAGATATTGTTTTATTGTTTCATTTCTCACCAACTCCATATAATTTATTTCCGCAACTTTATAACTATTTTGTTATTTCATATGATTTAAAGTCAACATTTTCCACACCATTACATACGCTAAGACTATATGTTTATGTAATAACCATCTCATTTATATCGCTATTCTATCGCTATTATTATTCTATAGCGCATAAATCACAGGTAATGGTTAAAATTCCTACATCGCTGTTAGCTCAAAGATTTGTGGAGACGTCAAATAGCGTTTAGAAAGTAAAATTACTAAGTTTATTTAATATTATGGTAGAATTTCCGTACAGCTATGGGAAAATTGATTAATAAAATATTTGCCTTTGAACTTTTAGAACTGATTTAAACTACTAATATTTTTTCTGAATTGCAGGGTTTTACCTATTATTAATAACAATAACAGACTAAAAACTGAATAAATATATAACTTGCCGTCATATGTTACGTTATTCTAAGTTAAAAATTTTTATTAAAATAAGATGGTAATTTACTTTACCTACGACCACTATGGAAAATAGAACAAAACACACAACCTAGAGACGCAGTAAATAGCTCATCATGGGTAGTAAACAAATCGTTCAGTAAAAAAAATCCAAAGTAAACTAAACGCACTGCTCTTATATAATTATTTACACAAAGTCAATATAACAAACAGGACCTTAAGTAATACCATGGAAAAGCCAGTATCGCGCGCTGATAGATTTCTAAGACCTTTTTGGTTTAAAAATTTAGGAAATTCTGAAAGCTTTTTTAATATTTATGACGTTAGTTTTGTTAACTTTATACATGGTAGAGATCGAACGCTGTTAGAATAACACCGATACGTCACGGTTTTATACGGGTTTGCCATATGAGACCGTGACGTATCGGTGTCTTTCTTACAGCGTTCGATCTCTAACAAAGAATTATAGAAGTCCGGACCTTACCATACTATTCATTGCGCAAACTCCGCGGGCTCTTTTCCCCTATACCCGGTTGGCTTTTTTTGCTCTGCACGCGTGGACTAGATTATTCTACAGCACTGAGCTTTCATTAGCCTTTTAGCTTCCTTGATTTTTGCCCGTAGAATTTGAAAGGACACTTACGGCCGAGTGATGATCGCGTTGTTAAATTTAGCAATGGACTTAGCAATTGTTAATAGTTAACAACGGTTTAGAATGTTTAACAAAACGTCATTGTCAGTGTTATTAAATGATTTTAGTAGACAACCTGTCAAAATCTGACATTTTGTTAAACATTCTTAATCGCTGTTAACTTAGTAATTGTTAGAAGCTAAAAAAATAAAGTTAATGTGTCTTTTACTTTGAATGTAATGGTTGTGAGATTAATGAAACGAAAAAAAACATTCCTTGTATTCGGCTGTACGTCAGATTTGACAAAGCCTTATAACAAATTGTTTGCTGGTGGCTGGTGTTTGGTTTTACCGGAACCGAAAATTTGGTAATTTTGCAATTACATTTAATTGAATAATTCAAGATTTGCTTATTAAATTTTTTGAAACTTGGCACGAGGGCTTGTAAGAGTGGTCTGTTTAAAGAGTTATCTTACATTTTTTCTGTAAAATGTACAGGGGAGCCAATAATTGACCTCCTTAAAATTTATATATACTTTTATTATAACAATGTAGTGCAGTGTAGTGTAATCTCTGTTCTACGTCAATAAACTATTTTCCTAACGAATAAGCAATTTATTAAATTCTGCAAAATAGAAATTAATTTGCTCTATACCAGCTGCTATACTTACCTAAAATAAGGGCATTAATAATTTGATTTAAACATTTCACGAATTATACTGTATCAAAGTTATTAAATCTCTTGTAATATAAACAGAATATTTATACAAAATATAAATCGTATAAATTAAGTACATTATCAAACAGACAAAGGTGCAAGACACAATTTTTTCCAACCAAAGAGATAATCTCTAGCCGTCGACAAAATAAAAAGTTGTCGTTTTTTGTCCATAAATTCTCGCCTGGATAAAGAGCTTTCTCGCGCTTAGTTCACTAATTAGAGATGGTATCGGCGATTCGAATTAGCATTTTGAGAAGGCAAGAAGTCGTCTGTGGACACGAGATTTTGTTTAATGGCGGCAAAGCGCTAAAACGCTTTACCCGTAAGGAATATTTAATATAATTCTATTAGCTTCTAGACATTATTATATAGATTAAAGCATTAGTATTGGGGTTAACAATTTTTGACATTTGGCACTAAATGGTAACTCAGAAAAGAAACGTAGAGGAAAATCAATTTGTTGATAATTTGTGTTCAATTATTCTAAATCTCAAAAACTATTAACAAATTTTAAAAAATATATATTTTTTAATTCGTGATCAGCAACCTTGATTTTGAGGGTGGATTTTAATATTTAACGGTAGGTATTTTTTTATTAAATATACATTAAGAAAATAATAGAAAATTAAAATCTATATTGTTCTAACCTTTCTTGATGGTTTTTTTATAATTAGCTCAATTTTGACACCGGATTTGTGGTTAGCTAAAAATAGTACTTAGGGTTACATATATCTCACCTAAAATACTTATGTAAAATAGGGGCCAAGTCCCTATTCAAAAAGTTCGGCTCTTAAAGTACTAAGATCTTAAGTTAGACCAAGTTCTGTCCACAATTTTGTTCCACTCTGTTTTGACTTGGCAAGTTTTTTTACTGATCTGTCTGTTTTAATAAATAATAATTTTTCATTATTACGGACAACTTTTTTTATTGATACGACAGATTAGTAAAAAACTTGCCCAGTCAAATCAGAGTAAAACAAAATTGTGGACAGAAGTTGATCTAATTTAGATATCAGTACTTTTGGATTCTGAGAATTTTGGATAGCGGAATTTTTGAATATGAACTTAGCCATTATTTTACGTAAGTGTTTTTGATGTAATCCATTCTCTTTTTTCTGAGTTTATTAAAGGGCAGAAAATTGGAGGGTGGGGGATTTTATGTCATTTCTCAGTATACCTTGCTCTATAGGTGGAACCTAAACTTGACTGACAGGTAGACTGAATATAAAATGCGAAAAATGCTCAATTTAATGTCCCTAAACTTGCGCCTGGTTTGGGGTCCGACAAGTTAATTTAGTAATTTTATTTGTTTAGTAAATAAATTATAACCTCATGTTTAACCCATTTACAAAATTCAGAAATTTCCCTTAAATATACAGTATTATGGCCCTGTTTCAGGGCGTTCCAGGTTAAAATTTGCAGTATAATGAAATTTTTCTTAACTTGTGTCCTAAAACCTACTTAAGTTTTAAGACTCTAGTCCCTTGAAAAGTGCCCCATATTTTTGACGAGTCAGTCCAGTCAAACAGTAGTAAAATGAGCGATTTTTAAAATGAAATATCTCAGGGACCACTTGACATAACTTTTACAATATAAAAATATAGAGATCAAATTTATGGTAGAAGAAAAATAGACTGAAACATTTCGTTTAAAATACACACATTCGTACGGTAGTCCGGAACTTGGTCCAGATCCGAATTAAAGTACAGACCACTTTTGTTTTATGTGGCTGTGTAATTGAAAATAAACTTTTTCTCTCTCTATATAAGGAAAAGTAAAATTAAGGACTGTTTACTGAACTTTTTGTTGTTACTTTTACTTTTATACCCATATTTCATTGTAAGGTAAGTTTATTATAAAAAAAAGGCTTGTAAAAAAATTTTTAGGTTATTTATCTTATAATTTATATATTTTTGCTTAAATTTAAAGTGTATATTCTGCATTATTAGAAAAAAGTAACTTATCCTCCTGAGGCATGTCTCATTTCAATACTCGTTTGTAATTGCAATACTCGCTTCACTTGTGCTGCCAAATCATACACGTACATTAATTAGACATTTCTCAATAATAATATATCATTACCTTAAAGGAGATTTAAGTAATTGAAAACACACTTTGAGGCTATAGAAAGCACTGGTAACATTTACACAGTTACCAGTCTTTTTATAGAAACTGGGAAATTATTAAACAGTTCAATAAAAATAACATAAGTATATTAGACTTATGGAACTTAAATCAAAAGTGGCAAAATAGAAACCAATTTTTCTTTGATATTTTGGCATCACTCAATCCCGGATTTTTATAAGCCCAGAAATACATTACACAGACGGCTCTAAGAATGATGAAGGGGCGGGTTTTGCCTACACGATCCCCGAGTCTAACGTTACGCAAAAATATAAATGTACTAAATACACTTCGATATTTACGCAAAGCTTCAATTCTAAAGGCTTTAGAATACATAATAGCGACGCAACGCTGACTAATACAATGATTCTCTCCGACTCTAAATCGGTTCTTCAAAAATTAACAACTCAAACTGTAATCATTCCATTATAGCTAATATTTTAAATAATAAGGTCTATATACCTGGAAAACAGGAGAGTTTTTTTTATGTGGTGTAAAAGGCCACTCTGGTCTGGAGGGAATGACCTAGTCGATCGGGGTGAAAAAAGTGCTATTTTGGAAGGGCAGATAAATAATTGTAAACCTCAGACTATTTTCTACCGTAAGAGAGGGGTCTTTGCCGAATGGAAAAACAGCTACAAATTATAGCAAATAATCCTAACCATTACACATCCATTAATAAGGATCTTCCAAAAAAAAACCCCCCCTTTTTTTTTAGGGGGCCCTTAAAAATTTAAAAAAACCCCTTTTTTCCATATTTTAAATTTTTTTCGAAAACTTTTTTTTTAAAGATTTTTTTTTTTAAACCCTTTTTTGGAAAAAAAAGTTTTGGAAAAAAAACCCCCTATAAACTTTTTTAAATTAAGGTTCACCTAACTGAAAGGGTGCCTTGTCAAGTTGCCCTTGCTTTTTAATAATTATTTTTTTAATAATATATAAATATTTTTTAAATATTTAAAAATAATTTTTATTAAATGTTTATTTTTTATGATTTAATAAATAAAAAATTAAAAATATTTTAAATTTTTAAATTATAAAATAAAATTTTTTATAAAAATTTAAAAAAATTTTTATAAATTTTAATTTTTCCTTTTCTTTGGCTAAATGGGCCCCCAAAACCCCCCCGGGCCCAAATACCCAAAAAAGTTTGTTATATATTAAAATAAATTATTTTTTAATATTTTTAAAATAAATTTATATTTTTATTATGTTTTTATTTAATTAATTTCTTGGATATTTTTAAAAAAATATTAAATGAAATTCCAATAAGTAAAAAAACTTATTTGACTTTTTTTTTAAAATAAAAATTTAATTTAAAAAACTTTTTATTATTAATTTTCCTGGTTTTTTTTCAATGTTAAGTCGCCCCGAAACCCCATCGTGAAATAGTTCTTGTCTTAAATTTTAATGTTTTTTCAATGAAACATTCTATTGTATTCAATAAAATATCTTTAACGGGTCTCTTACATTCTCATTACCTATGTTAAACAGTTTTACAATTTGGATTCTTTTTCCAGGAAATACTTTTGTTTAATAATAGGTTATACAATAAGTGCTCAGATTTGCCCGGATATTTTTCGCTTGATTTTGAATAGTACATTCTTTTGGAAATTGAACGAAACCATCACCCTCGTCATTTTGGGAAAAGGGTTGAGGAGCATTTTCGGAAGCAAAGATTCCAAATCAGGTAAAAAATATCCGGCTTAAAATCTAAGCAGGAATAGTATTTGCTAAGACAGTTTTGCGAATAAAAAAAATCAAAACAATAAGTAATCAACAATATAAAAAAGTCGTTACTGAGGTAACGATTGAAGACACGATTGACAGATCCGTAAAATTACCGATTTTTTTAAGTCGTTTAACTTTTCTGTTCTGCCTTTTATCTGATAGCAAATTTTAATTATTTACATTTTAATTGGGGTTATTTATACATGAGTGGAATTGTAAAGGATGGACTAACAAATCAAAAAAAGGTCACACTAAAGCTTTGTCAAATAAAGGTAAAAAAATAACAAATCTTCATGCGGGGTCAAAAGACGGCTGGGTACCAAACTGTTTATTTTTGGCAGCCAAAAGCATTTCGGATTCCAGCTTAGATTACCACTGCGATATAACTGCTGAAGTTTTTAAGGACTGGTTTCAAAACAAATTATTACCGAATATACCACCAAAGAGCAGTATTGTGATGGATAATACATCCTACCATGGTCGCCAGTTGAATAAAGTGCCAAGTTCCACCAACAGAAAAAAAGAAAATACAAGACTTTTTGTCTGACCGTGACATATACTTCCATGATAGTTATGATTTTAAGCAACTGTTAGAGGTTTAAAATGTTACAATTTCAAAAAAGAATACGTTTGCGATAAAATTGTAAAGGTAGCAGGACCTAGTCGATCAGGCTGCAAAAAGTGCTATTTTGGAAGGGCAGATAAATAATTGTACCCAAGCCTCAGACATATTTTCTACCGTAAGAGAGGCGGTCTTTGCCGAATGGAAAAACAGCTACAAATTATACGCAGCCAATAATCCTAACCATTACACATCCATTAATAAGGATCTTCCAAAAAACCCGCCCTTGTTTAGGCTTAATTTACCTCGTCATATTTTCATATCGTACTTTAGATTTTTAGTAAACCATGGTAGTTTTGGAAAACACCTCTATAAACTTAAATTAGAGGATTCACCTAACTGTAAATGTGACGCTCAGTCCGTAGACGATCTAAATCACAGATTATTTGTTTGCAAGCTGAATACTCAGGCTACAGAATTTTTCTTCAAAGTACTTTGCAAAAATAACCTTCTTTCATTAAATGTTTCATCTTTTATGACCCTTGTAATAAATAAAACCCACATTGAAAAAATATTTCTAAATTTCCTTAAACTTACTAAAATAAGAATATAGATTTAAACCAAACTCCTTTGTATACATATTCAATCCTTTCCGTGGTCTTCATTGTGTCGTCAATGTTAAGTCGCCCTGACAGACCCCAGTGGCGTGAAATGAGTGTCCTTGTCTTTGAATGTTTGTCTCTGCCTTTATATATATATATATATATATATATATATATATATATATATATATATATATATATATATATATATATAAAATATATTTTTTGAAATTAAGAAAAAAATGATTTTATAAATAATCTCCATATAATCATGGCTAAATGGGCAGAGCCCGAGGCCACAATAAAAAAAAAAAAGTTTGATATATATCCTAGCAGAAGTAAATGTAGCCTTATGCGTTCACATTTTTTTAAAATAAATTTATATTTTTATTACTGATTATTTAATTGAATTTCTTGGATATTTTTAAAAATATTAAGCACTGAACCATCCCCAACAAGTTCTTGCGACGAAACTTCCCATCGTAAAATACTTAAGTTTCTTTGAGAAAACTCTTAAATTTTAATGTTTTTTCAATGAAACACTTCTATTGTATTCAATAAAATATCTTTAACGGGTCTCTCTTACATTCTCATTACCTATGTTAAACAGTTTTACAATTTGGATTCTTTTTCCAGGAAATACTTTTATTTAATAATGGGTTATTCTATAAGTGCTCAGATTTGGCCGGATATTTTTTGCTTGATTTTGAATAGTGCATTCTTTTGGAAATTGAACGAAACCATCACCCTCGTGATTTTGGGAAAAGGGTTGAGGAGCATTTTCGGAAGCAAAGATTCCAAATCAGGTAAAAAATATCCGGCTTAAAATCTAAGCAGGAATAGTATTTGCTAAGACAGTTTTGCAAATAAAAAAAATCAAAACAATAAGTAATCAACAATATAAAAAAGTCGTTACTGAGGTAACGATTGACGACACGATTGACAGATCCGTAAAATTACCGATTTTTTTAAGTAGGTTAAATTTTCTGTTCTGCCTTTTATCTGATAGCAAATTTTGTTTATTTACATTTTAATTGGGGTTATTTATACATGAGTGGAATTGTCAACACTAAACGCTACTCCTTGGCAGAATATTAACTTGTCGTGTTTTGGGAATTTTAGGTCTTTATTGGTAACTTTTTCTATTTTTTACTTTATTCGCAAATGTCTCATATATATTAATTAAATTTTGTTGGTACTAAAAATGGTACAAAATCGACACGTATCGAAAAAAACGAATCAACGTTGTTATTTCTATTAAGAAAACGTTAGTAATTTTAAGTAAACTATTTTGTTTAAATTTAAATTCTCTTCCTTGCCATCCCCTTAGCTTTTAGCAGAAAAACTATTCCCGCTTTGTTTCTTTAAATATGAGAAATGCCACAAATATGGCTCTATTTATTCCTCGTTGAATGACCCTGTACTAAAATTAAATTATTAGAACTGGCGTTAATCAAACATAAATAATCAAACTATAATGAAATCATTTTCCTAATAATATTGATATAAGATTTTTAAAATATCATTGCTGACGCATATTTAAACAAATACTGTTTGAAAGCGAATACATATTTCTTGTTCACGCTAATTCTGCTGGTAAACAGTTGAAATTTCTACTGGTATTATAGCATTAACGATGCCGGCGACATGCTGTCTATACTTAACCGTGTGTATTAACTACGATTGTTGTAGTTTTGCAACACACATGTTCAATTTTACTATACAGCAAATGAAATTACTATTCCGTACGTGTTTATACATTTAATAAACATATGGTTGTATACCTAACCTACCATAACAAAGTTTACATTGCTTTCGATTTAATTTAATGATATATGATGAAATTGAAATTCATTCATAAATAAAATTAGTTTTTGTGAAAACATGTGTATACCAAGTGACAACTACTTAAATTTTTAGGGTTATTTACTGCTTATCTTGCAGGTTGTTAAGATTGATATTGGACCTGTTCACTTGTAATTGTTTTTTACATTATTGGGTAAACATTAAAGGAGGTTATTCTAAAGTGTTTTTTTTACTGAAAATACGCTCCGAATGTAAAGACACGAATCTTACCGTGAACTTGAGGAAGTTAAATGTAGGTCTACATACCGTAGGTGTTTCAATTAGAGAAGGAAATAGAACAAATTGTATCACCTTGAGATATTATCAAGCATGGATGCAAGAAATCGAGGATACAGGGCTTAGGGCATCGAACAATAGAGCGTTAGGATCACCGACTAAAACTTTTGGCCTTTAGATCTTGCTTTAGTTCAACTCGGGCGATTCCGAATCAGTGTTTTTCTACAGTATGGAATGGTAGAAGGAATGCATACAGTGTACAGCCGATTATGAAGTTTTGGACTTCTTTCTTAACGTCCCCGTTGGGTGGTGCCATTGGCTCCTGAGCATTAAAGCAACAGATTGGTGCAGTAATAAATCTGGCTTTTGCTGGGTATGCATGATGGTCGAGCAATGCTGAGAAACTAACCACAATTAAAGCTATTAGTGCATGAAGGTGCTAACTCAGTTTTTTAGTTTTTTTTGGAAAATCAATTAAAAAACGCTACTAGGGTTTTTGGGGTCGCTGATTGCGATGAAAAGATCGGTTAACCTCCATCACGTCAGATTCAAGGTTATTCTAAGGTCAAGTTAAGAAAAAACCATTAAAAATATAGAAAAAATCATGCATATTTTTTCGAGGTCGCCAAATTTTTTCCCTATGCTTTTTTTTTCACTTGACCTTGGAAGACTCAAAAATAAAGGTAAATAAACGCCGGATTCGGATTCAGCGACCTTGAAAACCTATGCATGAATTTTTTCAGATTTTTCCGATAGTTTTTTCTTCACTTGACCTTCAAATGACCTTGAACTTTACCCTAGTAGCACCTAACTGCTTCCGGCGTTCCCGCGTAGATCAAATGTTAACCTGTGTTATAAAAGCTGACCCATTATTTTTAAATAGCTTTTATGGTTTAGTTTAAACAGAAAAAGCTCTAACCAAATTACTTTAACCCTTAAAATATCTTTATTTTCTTAAAAATGACTTAACACCTTCATGCACAAATAGCTTCAATTGGTTATGGTGAAATATGTTTACCACACCGTGGGTGAAATGGTAGGAGGTGTAATCGGTTATTGTAGCAGATAGCTAGTTTTTATTAAACGTAACATGACTTCTTTCGGATATATTCTAGAAGTAGTGGAACCACATGTGGTCAAAATAACCTTCAGGATTAACAGTTAGGAAAAAAATGCTAATTATTTAAGACTTCCCGACCCCCAATTCCACATGGAACTTTATTTACCAATTTAGTAGGGAATCACTCATATAAAGCTCTTGGTGGGCTGGAAGTCAACTACAGATCTCGATAACTACATAAATACACCCAAATATGCAGCAGTTTTACTTTTTTTTTGTAGTTTTTAAAAGCTCGTTAAAAAATATGGTCTATAGGACGTGCGCGTGGCATATCAGTTCATAGGGTTTATCGACGCTCTATGTCGTTGTGGGAAAAGTATGACTTTGTGCACTGTAAAAAATAACTATCTTTGTTATATTTGGTTTTATATGTATTTAACTATTTCACATAGCAAAAAAAAGAGATAGAAAAAGCGACCCAGTTCATTTTTATTATTGTAATATTTTAAAATTAATGACTTTTATGTAGTTACAATATAGTCCAGTAAATGAATGGACAAAGCTGTAAATAAATCTGTACAGTTTTTTCTTGTGGCACAATTCTTAGGTCTTAAGGTATGCTTTCGACCAAAAAAGGTTTATCAACATTAACAGGTGGGAAAGGGCTGAAAATGGCCCCTTAAGGCCTGAAAATGGGTTTTCCGCTAATATTTGCGAAAATATGCGAATTGGAAATTTTTGTTAAGACAAAAAATGAAGACCGCCTTGTAGTCTACAAAAACGGTATTTATACGTTTTTTCAAAAAATCCATAGTTTTCGAGACAACGGGACCTAAAAGTCCCCTCATTTCAGCTGCCGCTCTACCGCTAGAATGGATTCACTTATAAACGGGCGGACGAATTGTTCCATTACTTGGGCAATAATATACATTTTTTAATCATTTTAAGTTTATCGGAATGGGAAAACCTGTACCTATCATTGCATATGGGTTTGGGTCCCTTCTGATTTTTCTAGAATATTAAAAAAGCGGTTAAAGTTTTTTTTCACAATATTTTGAGAGTATCTCATTAATTTACTGATATTTTTTTAAAAATGGTTTGGTATTAACATTTCTTTTTTATAATGAGACCTTAGCAAGTGTTCAGAGATCCCAAAACATTTTCTTTATCATCTTACTTGCGTTTTGATAAAAAATTGTTTTCCCCATGTGCATTTTTTAGTGTGGAATGTTATGAATTTTTCGACGGCCGTTTTTGCGAAAAATATTAGTGTTGCGAAAAAAATGGTAAGGACCATATTTTTAGATTTCGAGTGATTTTCATATTCGCGGGAAACTCATTTTTGGGACTTTGGGGGTCATTTTCAGCGGGTAGCCCCGTCGGAATCGTGATAAACTTTTTTTATTACACTTATGAAATACTCATATATTATTAAAATACGTATACTAATTTATTATTGCCGGCTTTTTTTAAATAATTATTGCTTATTCTAGATGCTCATCACCGGATATGAGCATGTCATCAACTAATCGCTAATCAGTAACATCAAGTCACCGTGGAATTTTTTAATGAACGTAATCACATAAGGCTTAATGCATAAAATATTTAACTTTTGACATTCTCGCTTCCTCGGTAGGCTCTTTAAAGGCTTGTTAAAAATCCTGTACTTCCAATAGTCAAGCCTTTCATTACTACTGGATTTAAAGTTTAAACTAATGAGCTGAAAATTTAATAAATTTGCGTGAAAGAGTTGACGAGATTTAAGATGTGGAATCAGCAGAAAGGGTTCTTTTTTTAATTCTTAAAGAAACTCCAAGCAACTTTATCAAGTATATCAGAGATAACTTATTGTTTCAAAAAGAGTAAATCAAAATGTACATCAAGCCCTTTCGGAATTAAAAATAATACAAGATAAATTCACTTTCCTACGGGATCAGTTGGTGTAGGGTCAGTTGCCTCGTGCTTTAATTGCGAGGATTATAATGGGATCGAATTAGACGGGGTTTAGTGGAAATTTAAGAAGAAAATACAGCATCACTACCATACTTTACCGTTTTATAACTTACAAAAACATGTTAGAAAAACCTATTAGGTAGTACAGACAATATTTGAATTACTGACGTTAGACAGGTACAGCGTAACCATATTTATGGTTAAAAATTCATATTAGACTAAAGATTCCTCCTAAATGACCTTTATTGACAACAATTGCTTATAGTAGCACAAATATCTAGTAAAAGCGCAGTGACGACCTAATTTTCAAGACAGGCCAAAAGAAAGTTGCTTTTTATTGGTGCGCGTTTGATTTTTTAGGAAATGTACACAGTATTTTTTATGGAACTTGGATACTTTTAAATATGATTGAATCAAAATCTTGGCAAGATGAACCTGTAAAGAGCGTTAAAAAAAAGATGTGGCCGAATCTTTAACGAGATCCGTTTCAGGCGTAAGGTTTTTCCAAAGATATGGACTATCATAACAATATGAACTGTGAAATGTTTAAAAAAGGGTTAAAGGGACAGTTAATACATAATTTGCGAAAGCTTCCTTTAATATTATTACACACTACTTTGTCTTATTTGAGAAATTTAAATAAACAACCTGATGCAAGTTGAAGGAAAAGTCAAATTTATGATTGGTTAATAAAACAAAACAGAGCAGGGTAATGGGCCTTAATTTGATTAGGTTAAAGCTGTTTGGAAAGAGGCACTGGATCGCGTTACAGAGGAGTATTGGCAGAAATCAGAGAAACATACGAAAAAAATAATTAGAGCCTGGTGGGGGATGGAAGAAGTACTTTATGTCCAAATAGAACCAATGATCATTACCCCATTTGGGGATGACTCGGAAGATGAGTAGTTTTTTGATCCCATTACAGATAATAAAAGTTAATAATTAGTATTACAAATAGGTAGTGTGTGCAGTGTGCTTTTTTGTCCGTAAGGTTTATAAATCAATATCCCTTACTTTGTTTTTATACATTTATGCACATCTTCGATCTCTGGCTTCTTTCGATAATTGTTTTTATGGCAATAAGATTTTTCTCTTTTTATATACCATCTTTTTCTAAACTAATTCCAAATGCTTAAGCTACTTCTTCTTTTATATCCCTGGGTAATTTTTTATTTTTGTTTTTGTTTTCGAAATGTTCTCTTTATTTAAACCTAGTTTTTACTTTGTTGAGATTATAACTGTGTATAAATAAAACAAAAAAAGCAATGAACTTTCAATTGAAGAGGTTCTGCAAAAGAAAGAGTAAAAGACATCTAGTTTTTTCCAATCCTTTTTATAACGGGGTGTGTTGTGGGACTGACGTTTATTTTAGACTACGATCACTTCATAAGAAAAGGGGAAAGAGCTTAACAAAGCCTTGCAGCTGTTTATTATTACTGGTTATGTCAAATTATATACCTGAGAACTTGTTGCACACAAGCTGACCTAATTTGATTCGGTTAAACAAAAGAACTTAAACTTGTAAAGTAACCTGTATTTTCCAAATACGTAAAAATATAACCGGTAGTTCAAAAAAATTAAAATATATGTTAAAAAAATTACGTTTAGACAACCTACCAACCACACCAAATTTTAAAATCCTAACCTAAAAATTTACGAAATTACAGTCGGAAAGTGTTCTGTCAGTAAACACCATGTGTCCTAGGTGTCGTCTGGACCAGACGTTATTAGGAGTAGTTCTAATTGTATAACATTCAATGGGGTACTTATACGTTGCCAAAAAAAGGTGCCATGATGTAAAATATCTGTATGTTTCGGTACTTGAAGAAGGTTGACGGAACCGGGAAAAAATGGTTTAAACATTCAAAAACCCTGCACTCACCGTACTTGGCTCCATACAAGCCTTCGTGGCTGTTATAAAGTTTAAAAAAAGCTTACACTTAGCACTCTTATTTAAAGTGGATGTTTTTGACGTAAGTTCTAACAGATGTAAACAGTATATAAGTAGGTAGGTAGGTTTAAAGTGAGTGGGTATAACACCCTTCCACCGCGACCGATCGGTCTATTGTAGCTCAGTATATAACTGTTATCCAACAAAACAACCTACCAAAAGATTTTATAGCTTGGGCATTAGCTATATTGCTACGTGACATGTGATTTAGATATGCCATAATCACCAGAAATTAAAAAAAAAACACACATTTTTAATTATTAAATTATTTCTTAAATAACAGTTATTTTTTAAACTTTTTTATTGCTTCTTATATTAGTTTTATTATATAAATATTTCTACAAAACCTTATAGGGTAATATGGTTCCCAAGATTCCAGAGTTTTAAATGATACTTTCCATGGCTTAATTCCAAAATTAGAATTTTTTACTCCATTTGCTTTAAAATATTTTTTTATTTTATTTATAACAAAATCAGAAAATCCATATGTTTTTTTATTTAATTTTCCATCGTTCTAAGCAAATCTGTTTACTTCATTTTTAGACTGATCAGTCAAATGTGAAATAAGTTAAATATGCAACATTATAAATAAAGACAGGGTAATTACCCCTATATATTATTCATATCAATTAACTGAAAAAATATTCATAAGAATTCATCACAGAAAAGCATGGCCGGTTGCACCAACAATCCTTAAAATAGCCAAACAAGCAATGTGATTGGCTACATTGGAGATTTAAAAAATATTTAAGGCTAAGGGTTTTTTAAAATTGTTGCTGCAACCAGTTATTCTAGTATTCTCTTATTTAAATAAACAAATAAAATGGCATATATGAGTTGATACAAAAATCCAAAGTCTTTTAATATTTTGAATTACCTCTGCTCCGAGACCATATGATATGAATCTACCCCCTCCGCTTTAATTTGAAATGTAATAGTAGAACTTGCCCAGTAAAAACAGTTCTAAATACAGTAGTGGGTAGCATTATACCCATATATAATTATCAAATAGAACATAAAGATTATCTTTTATGACAGCAAAATAGGTCTAACTTTACCACAAATTTGCTTTGGTTTTTTTAATTATTAACTTTTAGTGCCTTTGCGTGTTCTTGAACGCCGAATTTGACGAATATTTTCTTTATTTTTTTTT
Organism: Listronotus oregonensis; assembly: GCA_019359885.1. NCBI lineage: Eukaryota > Metazoa > Arthropoda > Insecta > Coleoptera > Curculionidae > Listronotus > Listronotus oregonensis. Next base: position 17,165 of record JAHBCN010005693.1, on the reverse strand, counting down.
ATTCGTATAATTACTTTTTAAAAGTACCTATATAAGGCTTTATGTCCTTAATCAACACTTTTGATCAGATGTATGTACTTTTCAAGTCAGCAAAGTAATAATTTAACTTACTGTCTTGTTAAAAACGAATGTACTCTAAATCTTGGAATTTCTTTTATAAATCATCAGATATTCATTAAATAAAAAAGGAGAAATACGCGACGTCGATGACAGGACATTATTAGGCATGGATGTTGAAGGTAATAAACGCTAATTTTGGGTTGTTAAGCTTTGGAGTTAGGAAAAATACCATACGCGGTAACTTTTGATGTTAGTAACCGTAGTTTCGTGTGAAGCTGTTTAGTCCGGTAATAGGTAGGAAAATTGCGTTGTAATGAGCATTTTTGTGTGCATATTTTAGACCCGAGTAATTTTCCTTAAGTCAGTGAGTTAGACAGGGTTTATAGGTACTTACAAGGATAACATAAGGTTTAATAAAACAAAATACATAAACTTTGGTTGATTTTTTGTTAAATGCCTTATTTTAAAGAAACAAAAGTTATTTAAAATATATAAACAACTTAAAATATTTTCTGGTATATTCTAATAAATATCATGCAGGGGGCCTTTACCATTTAAATGTTTTTAAATTGTTATTATTTTTATATTTAAATGAAAAGTGGCGTTTGGGTAAGTTTAATATGTCACCGCTGTTAAAAATTGAAATTATTTTTTAATTTTATTAAAATGAAAACCAAAAATTACTTAAATATTCAAAAAAACTCATACCGTTTAAAAATATAATTACAAATACCGCATTTTATTATTTTGTACTTATGGCTAGTTTATAAAAACAATTTTGGTGTTTTTAAAAAATCTTTTTGGATAGTTGCCAGATGGACAGCTTCCGAGCTGGTCCCTGGATATAGATTCAGTTGGTAACCAGAATTGATTGACTCTTACAAACTTGAAAATCGACTGAAAAAAATCAAAACATCCTGAAAAAACCTTCAGCAATTAAAAAACCTATTAAAGTTTTGGGTGCAAGTCTACCACCGTTTTTAAGATAAAATTGGTATAAAAAAATTACTAAAATATAAATAATATTTAAAAAAATATATTTAATTTTGTTTAAAAATTAAAACGGTGGTAGGTTTGTTAACCAAAGTTAATGAGTTTTTTATATCCTAAAGTATTTTTTGGTATTTTTTTGAATTTGTTTCCGGCAATTTGAAAGCTCGTAAGGCCAATCGATTATATGAATCTACGCAGCCTGAGGCCATTACCGGTACCCAAGGAAGATTTTTTAACACATAAATCCGACACAAAATAGAACATATCAAATATTTGTTTTTACTAAAGTCAATAATTAAGAAGAAAAACTAGTTTTGCTATTTTGGTGGCATATACATGTCATACTGTGGCAACGTATATCTTAAAAGCCTATACGTTACCTAGGGTACAGTAATGGCCATTAAATCTTGGGCAATTCTTTTTGCCTTTCGTAAAATAGGCTCATGCTACTTTTATAAATATATATATATATATATATATATATATATATATATATATATATATATATAATATATATATATATATACCTGTGGAAAAACCTAATAAAGAAACAGGTGTCCGTTGTCATCAAAAAAATTTTTTTTTTTTAATGTCAAACTTAACTTTGGATCAAAAAGTATTTATTATTCATTATATTAAGCAGAGAGGTTGGCCAGAAAGGGGTGTGGCGGAAGAGCTTAACATCCCAAAGAGTACTATTCATTTTGTTAAAAAAAAATGGCAGGAAACACACTCCTTTGAGATAAGAGCTGGAAGTGGTCGCCCCAAACTATCGAATCAAGAACAAGACACCTGCTGCCACCCGGCAGCCTTAAAACCGGTTTTAACAAATGCAAATAAAAAACAGTGCATTGGATTTGCTCTATAATTTTACTTGAAACCTCCGATTTTTTGGGAAAATATAATATTCACCGATGAAAAAGTGTTTCACTCGTGCTAAAATGGAATACAGGCCTCAAGGCACACGATTTGATAAAAAATATACCCAAAAGGACCGAAGTAGTGGGGGATTTTCGGTAAATGTTTGGGGGTGTGCACAAGGACTTGGTGTATGTTATTTTATCGAAGGAAGGTTCAATGCGGAGGTATATATAGATCTACTACAGAATATCATGCTTCCTTCTGTACTGGATCGATTTCCGGACAAAAATTTTATCTTCCAGCAAGATAAGTGTCCCGTTCATACGGCCCGGCAAGTTTATGAATGTATGGAAGAGCAGCGAATGAGGGGGTTTTACCGTGGCCCGCACCGATTTAAATGGTATATAAAATGTTTGGGGCTTATTAGTTAAAAAAAATAAATAGGAAAAATGAGTTTAGGCCACAAAATGTAAATGAACTTAAGGATAAAATTTTAGAGGCGTGGAATGAGTTAAGAGAAATCCGGACTACTCCCACACGGTCCATTCGATGCCTGGAAGCTTAACTCTGTCTTAGAAAAAAAACGGGGCCGCCATAAAATATTAAATTTGTTTGGAAGGATATTTAAGTTTGTTTGAATTAATTTGTTAGTTTTTATAAAATACAAATATTTTCTTCTACCTTTTCCTTTATTTATAGTATTTAAAAGTAAAACAAGGTAAAAAAGAGCGATTTACAAAAATTAGCAGAAAATTCAAAATTTGACAAATTTTTCATTTGTACATTTTGGTATAAACCTCTGATGGTTAAAGAGCTTAAGTTAATTAACCTCCAGTTCACTTAATTAACGGTAGTATCAGCCATAAATAATTAGGGGTAAATTTAAAAATAATGAAAGCCACTATACTAGATTTTAAAGCTTCTGGATTTTTATTTTTTCCTTTTACTGCAGCTTAAAACAAAATAAAATTATACGAAATAAAGACCCAATTATCTCACAGAATGTAAAATTTAAAATTCCAGACAGAGCAGACAATTAGACGCTACTCGAAACAGTTATGCAATTAGGCAGACGTTTTTGCGGAATGTACTTTACACCGGAAGACAAAGACATAATTAGTCGGGTTCTTTAAAAAGCGAATGTTCTAAGAATATTTTCATGGTCGTATTACTATAAATATTCCAAGGAATTTTGTTGAAAATTCGTGTAGCAGTACGAACAGAAAACCATAGCTCACAAAAAAGATGTTTTTTGAATTAACAGTAAGTTCTGCATAGTTGCGCTTATGGGTTTTTAATAATTGTTTGTTTTTTTATAGTATTATTATTAATATTAGTTTGTAAAATGTTTAAATCTTGGTCTGCCTGCAAAACAAGTAAAAAGACATTTTACACCTCTCTAAATAGTGTCATATAGACCTGGAGCCGAGAGGGTTTTTGCATGTATCATAGGCCCCACGTCGAGGCTTTGGGGGCTGATAGACAACGTTATTCCCCACTTTGAATTTCTGGTATGGCATCCCTAAAGAGTAGCTTTTAGGAGGGGTGAATTTTCAAACGTGTAAGTAATATCCATGCCCTTGGATCATAGGCCTTACTTTGATTATTGATTTATGTCGTCAAGAAAGTCGCCAAAGTCCGCGAACCCAATATGCCATACCAATATGGAGTCACTTAAGGTCCGCCATACTGACCGAAAGGTGTAATTTTTCCACTGTAGACATGGACCATGGGCCCCACGCTGTTGTTTCGTGATCTTTGTTAACAATGAACTGTAGAACAAATAATTGAAAACGCCATACCTCTGCTGGGGCGTCGCCAAGTGGCCGCCATAATGGGGAAAAACATGTCATTTTAGCAATGAACGCCCCATTATGGCGGTCACTTGGCAATGCTCCAGAGGTATGGCGTTTTGAAATCTTTGTTCTACAATTTATTGTTAACAATGATCACGAAACAACAGCGTGGGGCCTATGATCCATGTCCTCAGTGGAAAAATTACACATTTCGGTCAGTATGGAGGACCTTAAGTGACGCCATATTGGTATGGCACATTGAGTTCGCGGACTTTGGCGACCTCCTTGACGACATAAAACAAGAATCAAAGTGGGGCCTATGATCCAGGGGCATTGATATTATTTACACGTTTAAAACTTCACCACTCCTAAAAGCTACACTTTAGGGATGCCATACCAAGAACTCGAAGTGGAAAATAACGATGTCTATCAGCTCCCAAAGCCTCTGCGTGGGGCCTATGATACATGCAAAAACCCTCTCGGCTCCAGGTCTAATAGTCATAACATAACTCAAAACAATTTAAATACGTTTTTATTGCACCATTAGTTTCACAATACTACTAGGCATCGGTTTCGCCTTTAAATTTTGAAATAAAAAATACTCCTTTAAAACTTCGAAAGCAAATTCATTTTAGCTAACCTACAACTTTTTTATATTCGAAAATTCTGAAACTTGGGAGTTTTTGATGTGTCACGCGTCAAACATGTCAATTTAACAATGTATAGGTAATGTAAAGAATAGAAAGTTCCATGTCTAAAACTTTGAAAATTGCTCAAATACTTGTTGTGCTCATTATGTTGGTTTTTGAATTAAAACACAAACAGTATTTAACACTATTTAAGCAAAGATGCAATTGTGACTGATTCAAAACGTCGTTTAAGCCGCGGATGTAGACTATGTTGTCAAATGTAATCTTTTCCAAAAAGCAAACGGCAGCAAACCTAATTCCTGCACTGCTAACTTATGATTAATACCCTTATTTAAATACATACCATTTGCATTGTTCCTTTTTGAATGTTAAATTCGTAGACGTTCATTGCAAAGCGGATCAGAATGTAAAAAATAAATTTCGATAAATTGACCGTTTAGATCATGTTTTTTAAAATTGTACCGTAACAAAGGTAAGTTAACCTATGGCCAAGGGCAAATTATTTACTGAAACATTGTATCTACTTTTAAGGAATGTTAAAGAAGGGGGTTTTCACTAAAAACTATAAAGGAAATGAATATTTAAGGATGGTGGTCCAACACAGTTACCTTTTTTTTAAACTACCTTTGTCTAATGGATACCTAATTTTCTAGAATAACGATTATACACTTTTTCACAAAAAAGAAGCAGCAAATTGACATGTTTTTATATTTTTAAAACTTTTATTTAACATAAGGCTTATATTATTCCCCCTGTTTAAAGACGCGTTCTCATTTTTAAAGACTAACAGTTGGTAATAAAAGATCATGGAGACATATCGGCAATACAGATTTTCTTCTTTAGATTTAAAGCATTATTTGTTTGGTTTTTTTGTAGCTTCATCCTTTAGAATATAAATATAAGTGGTGTGTGCTGGGTGTCGGACTAGGATTTTCTGGCGTATTTTTTTCGCTGAACACGAATCTTCAGTCAAAATTGGGGGTCAAACAGGAAAAAATCGAGAAAACCCAAAAAACCGACAAGGTGCATTTACCGGCAGAAGCCTGCTACCACGGAATGTTTGGACTTTCACTATATAAACTATAAGAGATACAAAACATTTTATAAAACAAAAAAGAGAGCTTTTTAGATTGTCTATAAAAAAGTTATATAAACATTTTTTATAAGATAAATAATAAAGAAGATATAAACAAAAATGTAATTTTGACAAAAATTTTCAGTCTAAAGTAGGATTTTTTTATTAATGTGATTTTTGGATTTATTTTATTTATTTAAATTTCAAATCACTTAAAGTTTGCAAAAAAAAACCTAAAATAAAATATATATATATATATATATATATATATATATATATATATATATATATATATATATATATATATATATATATATATATATATATATATATATATATATATATATATATATATATATATAATATTATTTTTCCAATTTTATACCTTAAAAAATCCTAGAAATTCGGTTTTTGACTATAACTCGAAAAATATTGCATTTATACAAAAAGGTTATATAACTTAAATTAAAGGTCTTTCCAAAATACATTATTTATGTCAAATAAAGTTTTATGTATCTTTTATAGTTTTTAGGATATTGACGTTTTAAATAAAAAAAGTGTATATCTGAAATTACGCCTTTTCTCGATTATTTGCAGTTTGACCCCCAATTTTGACTTAGATTCGTGTTCAGCAAAAATAATACTCCAGAAAATCCTAGCCCTACAACCAGCAGACACCACTTTTTTTTTGGGGCCTGTGTAATTATATTCTGTGAATAAAAAATTAATCACACAGTTAACGAATTTGTTTTTAGAGTATAAAACCCTTGCAATGCAATTTTAATCACGTAACTAATATCTTATAAAACTACCTGTCCAAAAATATCTGGTGTAAAACTACCTTTAAATGCTAAACTTGTATGTTTGTGTTAGTTCTTATTGTGTTTAAAATAAATTATTTAAACTCCCAATTTAACATTTTATATTTTTAAAACAATACTGCATTATATTTTACTTTTTATGTTGGCGCAAGGTCCATAAAAGTGAATTTACAGAGACCAAGAAAAGTTATGTCTAGTTTTGTCCAGTTACGGTATTTTCATTTTTCTTTGGCTACGCTGGCCAGATGCAGTCAGCTGCAATTTAAGGTTAACATTTGTCTTTATGAGAGGAAACGACTTGAAAAATTGAATAGAAAGACCTAAGTTGCAATGGTTTAGTTATTAAAAATAATGAAAGGCTAGTTCTTTAAAGAAAATTCAAGAGGACAGCAAATGCGAAAAAGACCATTATCATGTGAAATAGGACACGAGTTGAATGTTTAAAGACTATTATTTACCCTTTAAAGAAAACTCTAATAAAATACATCAAATAACTATTTTTTTAAATTCATTACAACTGTTTACGAATGATCGGTAACCCATAATTTGAATTTACTAACCAGAAAGCATAGGCAAAAGCATGGTATATTGATTATAAAAAAAATTTTGGGATAATTGCAAGACGTACAAGAGGAGATCACTTTGGTTGAGGTCCCAGGACATAGACGTGTGCACCCATAAAGTGCATAAAGTGATTGACTCTTGCACAGTAAAAGAATTTTTAAAAGACATTTTAGTTCAAAATAATTATTTATTTGATTTTGTATATAACTTTTTTTCATGTGAGTAACCAAATTCAAGACTGAATACATATATTTCAAAATTATTTTTGCTGCGCCTTCTTGGCTTTTTAGGGAAAATTTAATGCGGAGGGAATAAATTTAACATTGGTATTGTGTTTCAAAAACCATTTATTTTTAACCAAAATATACACATTTATTAGAAACCTTGTAAAGATAATATCTATTATATATGAGTGAAAATTTAAGACCTTTAGCCCAACGCATAATTATCAATCATGAATAAAGAAAACAAAAATATATCATCATGCACTGCATAATAATCACGGAATAAACACTAAAACGCTTTTAGTATTTTACAAAGGAAACTTCCTCAAGAAAACTCTGTGGCATCAGGTAATAAAAAAATTTCTTGGTTGCCTTTGCTTAAAGCCGAGTGATGAAGATGAGTTCAGGAAACTATTACTTTAAATTTTTCAAAATATTGTACCGGTCACAACAAATGAATATGTCATATGTGACATTTCGTGATAAAAATATTTTTGTTTTTAACAAAAATTGATTTTCTTTTAGTAATTTTAATTATTCTTTAATTTATGATTATTATTTTTTCTGAAAAACAATAACTGGCTTGTTACCGAGACGTTGATAAGTTTTTTTAAATTTCAATTAAAACTTTTAAAAGTTTTTTTTAAAGGTGACATGCAAAATTTTGTAACTTTCTCACAAAAAAACCTCGAAATAAGTGAAAACTGCAAATGATCTTAGGATAAAACGCACGAAACCTGAAAGGTTACGAGTGGAGACAAGCGTAATCACTGACTAATATAATACAGTATAACCAGTTTTTTTACCCACGAAGGTTTATATGAAGCCTAACTACTAGGCACCGTAAATGTCGGGTTTTTAGATGTTTAACCCATTTTATCCCCCTGTATTGAATTTCACGGCACCTTTTTAGATAACGCGGTAGTGCCACCACAAATAACTACTGAACTACCCCCATTAACGTCTGGGTTATGTCATTTACACAGGAATTTCATGTCAAAGTGGGTTTCGAACCATACCCAAAGGCACACGGTGTTCATTGGTCATCCCCGATCAATTACTAACCGTGCCCGGCATCGCTTAACTTCGCTGATTTTACGGGAAGCGGTGTTTCAACGCGGTAAAGGCCGTTTTCATATGTATGTCTCTCCGGCCGAGCCCCGGGAATCGAACCTGGGTCACCCGCGTGCTAGGCAGGGTCACTGACCACTATTCTACTTTAGCACATATGTACTTATAAGGTAAGATGGCCAATACTGCTTGGTATTAAATTCGAAATATATACAGGGTGTAAAAGTATGATGCTCACGATTTTAATGGGCGATAGTTTATATGACATATGTGTCAAAACTTGACAGATTTTTGTCTAAACAATGTCAAAGTTACGAACTTTGAAAGCAGTTATTTCTGAAAACCTTAACAACTAGTAACTTTTGTCTTAACTGCTTTTAAAATAAACTAAGTTTTAAAAGTTTTAGTCTACAAATAAAAAAATATTTTTTAATAATTTTTTTCCCAGTTAAAAATAAAAAAAAAAAATTGGCAACAGAGCTACCTAGAAGTCTTGTGCGTGAAGTGAAGTCAGTTGTACATTGTGCTCACCGGCCCGGTCGCGATATTTTTGTTTGTTTTTAAATCGGGAAAATATGCCGATATGTTTTAAATTTAAGAGAACCGTGGTGCAAGTGTACCAAAGAGTTATGAAAACGATAAATCTTATTCTTTAAGCAAAATAAAAAGTGCATAATAATTTGTGTTTTTAAAATGGATATTAATCTTGTGGTAAGTGCAATTATTTTTTAAGTACAAATAAAAACCAAACAATAATTTATTGATTTTTTATCAAATTTAATTCCAAATTAAATATCAAAATTAATTGCAAAAAGTAGTTTTTATTATTTGTATGTAAATGAACATCCCATTAAAAAAGTAAATATGCGAAACCTCGCAAAAAATGTTCGACGTTCGACTCGCTGCGATGAAACGGGCGCGCTGTTGCCAACTTTTTTAAGCTTTAAAGGCCATATTTTGAAAGCAATTAACTTATGACCCATTATGTTCTTGGCTTTTTTGACTTGTTTCAAGCTCCACTATAATAAATAGAAATATAATTTTTATAGGGATATTTGAAGGCATATTTATATATGGATGTGATATATATTTGGATGTGCTTGAATAGATGTTAAGAGAAATTTAAAAGTATTTTCTGGAGGGTTCCAGGCTACAGACATGTACACGCATAGTTAATGGGCCCCTATGAACTTGCAGATATATCAATTAAATATTTAAAATACTTATAAAAATTGTATCAATGTTTTGTTGACACATGGTTTATCGTTTTTAAGATATAAAACCCATTAAAAACCGTACAAAAATTAAATAAAATTAGAATTATTTTAATTTTTTTCCTATATTTAAGAAAATCCAAATATTTTTTGGTATTTTGATGTAGAAAAAATTCTGTTGTCAAATATGGTGTTAAGCCTTATACAAACCATCATAATTTAATAAACAAAATTTATAGTTTATAAAATAATCTATATATTTATCAGGACAATAATATTCCTTGAAATGTAACAAAGGACATTCATTAAAGGCGTCTACTGCAAAGCTCAAATCGAGTCGAGTGCTACAAACCAGCTTAAATCTCACTTGAATGAGTCAAATCGAGACATGAATCTCTATTCACGCGTATGAACTGATCCTGATTGCTACGCGAGGAGGCGTAAATACGCCTTCGTTACTCTTTTGTTAAAAAGCGCGAATATGGAATATTAAAGTATTATACCTACATCCCTGCGTCTTAAAAAAAACGTGAAATATGAGATGCTGGATAAAAAAAAATCACAATAAAGATATAAAAATTTATTCTCAAAATGCATGTCATGTCAAATAGAATATTTTTTATACGTAATTAAGTAAATCCTGTATTAAAGAGGTTAATAAATCGTTCAATGTACTTCTTTCATATTAAATAATAATTTAAAATATCATATTGTTACATAAGTGACGAAGATAGCACTATCAACTGTTTTTTTTCCAAATTGGCCCTTTTTTGTTGTTTTATTTGGAATTTATATTTAAATAATAGGTAAATCAAAAAGACTTAAATTTTCCGATAAAAAAAACTATATTTTTTCATCGCATTTAAAATTTATTTAGTCTAAAAAAATAAATAAAAAGTAAACAAATTTTCATTTGTTAACAAAATATCTTTTATACTTTAACGTCATAGAGGTAATTTGATAATCATTTTCCTGATTAAAAGTTTTTGTTAGATAGAACAGAGACAAATATTTTTTTCATGATATACAGGGTGATTCCTAAGTTGACGCTTTTTTTTTAACTGTGTACAAAACTCGTTAAAATGAGCAACTTTTTTAAATAACATTTTTTAAAAAGCCTAAAAATAAAAAAGCTACATACATTTATTTGAAAGTGTGGCTAGTGCGGACCTGAACGTAAATAGATAGTTTATTTCTTATTTACGCTTGTTTTTTGTGTTGTTTACCACGCCGTGAGTCAGTCGTATTGCTCTTTTTGGACGACGCGAGGATAATTTTAGTTTTAAATCATTGTTAAATCGCAAAAATGGCACAATCTGTCGTTATCGACAGATATATGGCATAATCTGTTTCTATTTATGAAAAGTGTCGTTAATTTGCAAACGTTGCTTCGAGACTGAACGGCGACGCGACGGTTCCCCTTGTGGGCTTATTCTGGACCCAAGTACTCAGGTCATTGCAAGTCAGTTCGGTTTAAGTAAAAGAAAAGTGTGGAAAACATTGCGGAAAAATTACGTTTATCGTGTCCAAGCACCACAGCCCAGGGAGGTGACAACTTACTTAAGACAGGACCGAGTTTGCCACAAGAAATGAATGTAAGTTCCTTATTTATTAGTATTTTGAAAAAAGTTATTTAAAAAAGTTGTTTATTTTAATGAGTTCTATATACAGTTAAAAAAAGGCGTCAACTTAGGAATCACCCTGTATAACTATATTATTTTTCTTATTTTTAAAAATATTTGACAAGGGATTATTAAATAATAATTTAGTAGTGTAGTATCAGGTAACCAAATAAGTTCGTGCGGTTGCTGTATATCGCACATTGCCATGGATATTGTTTATGTTGTTGATCGATAGCGATTGTTTCTTACCTGCTGTCACTTTAGTATAAATCCTTCTTTTCTCACGCACATAAAAAGATGCTGAAAATTGTTACGTTCCTAGTTTTAATAATTGAAAATGGCGACAAATAAAACAGAAATTTCAAGTTGTTTACTGTATGAGTACAAACTTGGTACAAAAGCTGCAGCGGCGCGGCGGCGCGAAAAATATGTACCGCATCCGGAGATGATGCTGTTAGTGATCGAACAGCACCGAAGTGGTTTGAAAAGTTTTCTTCGGGAGATCTCAGTTTGAGCGATGAACCGCGCTCAGGGAGACCAAAAATCATAAACAACGAGGACCTTCGACAGGTTGTGGACGCAAATTCCAGGACAACATGCCAAGAACTTGCAGAAATGTTTAATGTGAGCCCTGAAACTATTCGGTTGCATCTTTATCAGCTAGGAAAGACGTGCAAGTTAAGCAAATGGGTCCCACATGAATTGACAAATGATAACAAATTAGGTCGTCTTACCATTCGTTCAGCAAACATTTCACGCCAGGCTAATGAACCATTTCTTAATCGGTTATTAACCTGCGCCGAAAAATAGATTTTGTATTTGAATTTTAAGCGTTCGTATCATTGGTTGTCGCCTACTGATTCGGTACCACACACGCAGGCCATCAACTTGGATTGTCCATTATGAGTTTTTGGAAAGGGGTCAAACCATCACTGCTAACTTGTATTGTGAGCAGCTTCAACGAGTACAAGAAGCACTCCAGAAAAAGCCTTCTTTGGTCAATCGAAAGAAAGTAATATTCTTGCAGGATAACGCCAAGCCTCATACCGCAAGAGTGACCCGAGAAAAAATTTCTGAACTCGGCTGGGAAACGTTACCGCACCCGCCATATTCTCCCGACATTTCGCCAAGTGATTATCACCTTTTTTTGTCTTTTGACAACTTTATGAGGCACCAACAGTTTACAACTCCAGATGGTGTAAAAAATGCAGTCCACCAATTTTTTTACTCCAAATCAAGGGACCGCCAATTTTTTTACTCCAAATCCAGGGAGTTCTACAATACCGGCATATAAAAATTGGTTCCACTTTGGCAAAAGGTCATTGAGTGTGATGGTAATTACTTCGAGGAATAAATAGTGTCTTATTGTTTCTCAATAAAAATTATATTTTTCTACCAAAAACCGCACGAACTTATTTGGTTACCTGATACTTAGCTTAAAGTTAAAGACATATTTTGATGTTTTATTAAAATTTTACAATTTTTATGCCAAAAAAGTGGTACATTTCGTTAAAAGATCTTATAGTCTCTTGTTATATCAAACACATATTTTTGTTAAACTTATATGAGACTTTATACAGTTGGGAGACATCATTTTAATGTCTAATAATATGTCTTTTTACTATTATTTATAAAATATTTTAAACCTTACAGAATATCCGCAAAATTGGTTTTAGATTTTATGGTATTTTTTAGCATGGTAGGGTTCTTTATGCATAGTCTGCGACTTCAAGTTCTTTTCGTTGTATTATTAATATGTTTATTTTTTTTTTGGTTATGACTCATGTTCGTTTTTTTGTCTTTGCGAAAATATCTACTAAACTCATTTTAATTATATTATTAAGAAAACAAAAATCCGTCCAGCAACCATTAAACAATTGGTCTTAAAGTAAACACCTCTACGGGTTCATGCCTTCAAGCATATAGCCACTAAAGGCAGCCTTGCTGCTTGGCAGTGCGATCAGCGCGTGCGAGACAGACAAATCGCCAATAAGTCTAATCCCTTTCTCACTTTGCGTGCTGATTGGTCGGTGGTGTATATAGAAATTAGATTCAAGTTCACCTAGGGCTGAGAGCAACAGAGCTTAATCTTTTTGCTATCCTTATATATGTGATGAGTGAATATTTTTTTCTCCAGGGCCGAATAGCTAATCAAGGAAGAATCAAACACAAACGTAGCAGGTGTAATCAACATTTACACAGACGGTTCGAAAACAAAAGAAGATACAAGATGTGGAATCTATTCTAGATCTCTAAACTTAAACATCAAAGGGGCTATAGGTGAGTTGCCTAGTGTCCTCCAAACTGAGCTCACAGGCATAACCATAGCTGCAAAAGAAATAATCAGTAGGCACATCACTGATAAGGTCGTGCTTATCCATACGGATTGCAGACAGGCACTACTAGCCCTGAGGAGACCACGCTACACCTCAGGTCTGGTACTAGAATGTTACCGTGCCCTTGCGGATGCTTCTAGCAGGAACGTGGTCACCTTCTGCTGGACCAAAGGACACGCTCACTCCAAAGGCAACCGCATTGCTGACTCGTTGGCCAGGAAGGCTGCCGGGACCAAACTTTTTGGACCCGAGCCTTTCGTAGGTCCGACAGGGTCTGCGATGAAGGACCCAATCAAAAGACACTCTTATCAGCAGTTTACAAGACGATGGGATGAAACAGTAAACTGTAACTCTTCCAGGGGGTTACTAAACTATCCTGACAGAGATACAGCTAAACATTACTTGGCAATGCCTAGGGCAAACCTTCGCCTAATCACGTCGGACATTGTCCATTACGAAAGCACCTTTTCAAAATGGGTATAAATGACATGCCTCTATGTAGAGGTTGTAAACAAGGAGACGAGACGGTGGAGCACATCCTTTGTGATTGCCCTGCACTCTCGTCCAAGAGAAGATCCATGCTGGGCGAGTATTGGCTTTTCTTAGCCGACATTAAGGAGATTCCCCTCGGCGACGTTCTCACCTATTTTAAATCAGTAGGATGGGCGGCGTACTGCTACTGAGGCCTAGGTGCCGTGATATCCATCACCCTTCTCATCTTCAGATCAGATCCTCATAATAATAATCTTACGTCTATTATTAAACCCATACATTTATAATAAAATTTTATTATCCATTAATTCAGCAGCATACTTTTGAGAATTTCACACTTTTTATATTACTTTTAGAAAACCATATTTTTTTGTTTTTGGGAAACAAAATTTGTTTAAATTTGGGTAGTGTATCTTATTGTACCAATTTTAGAGTTATTAAATATTCCGTATTACTCTCGTACAATTTTTGCACCCAATAGAATTGTATATAGCAACCCTACTACCCAGACGAACCAGTGATGTTAGACGTACCAATTTGTTGGTATACGTACCATTTTTCAGAGTCTTGTACCAAGTAAACGTTGTGTTGGTATGCAAAAATACCACCTTTAAACAATGTCCAAGAATTAACATTAGAAGTATACGAATACTCAGCGCTAACCTGCTTACACGGCCATTGACAACTTTAGACGTTAATTTTATAGAAATTGATTACAGCGTCATCTATTATCACCCAAAGGTACATCATAAAACTGACTTACGTAGTGTATCTATAGTGGAGACTAGAGATAAGGAGGACTATATCTGTGTTACAAAAGTTGCCCTCAAATTGCAGTAAATTAAGATGGCGTTGGTGTTCCAGAGAAACTACACTTTATCATACCCTTAGCTATATCAGCGTCTCGTTATTTAATACTATTTTGCGGCCACTTTTTGGCCCAAACAGCCATAACTCCTTATTTTTGGTCGTACCAGTTTTTTTTCAAATACCAGCTTTTAGCGTCATCTGTACCAAGTTTATTAAGTCACCGTCTAACATCCCTGAGACGAACAACAACTGCAGTCTTGTTACTTCTTTTAGAACTAATGGTGACTTGTGAGTTTTACATGAAAAAAATGGCCGTTTTTAAAGCATTGTAATTACATTCCTCCTGTAGTCCTCCATAGTTATACCTTATATTCAAATACAAAACTATTTTTGCTGCCAATATACACAAACTGAAAATAAACAAACGATTAGAATGATGAATTAATTTAGCTAAAAGCTTCCTGATGTTATCGAAAACGATTCAGAGAGTATTTTAATCCAAATGGGGCTTAAGGAGGTCATTTCAGTTTCGCGAATTAAAGAAATTACTAAAAGGGATGCAGATAGATTAGACAGGTCTAGAGGGTTTATTTCTAGTTTGAAAGTTTTAATGGGTTAAGTATATATTTTAATCAGTTTCAAAAAGAACTTTAGTGAACTTAAATACTAGATTATATGAATTCTAAAGAAAATTTTATAAGGTAATAAAACGTTTTATTAAAAAATTAAGGCAACAAACACCCTTGTCTGGTAAAGTAAGTTTATATTAGATACAACGCGATGTAATAAATTATTGCTATCGAGCATAAGCATCACATACTTTCATATTAGCTGGTGCAATTTTATTTTGTTATCTTAGTATACAGTGGCTGCTGGTCCAAAAGAGCGAAAGGGCTGTAGACCCCGAGGTCTAATTGTAAATTATAGTTCGATCAGTTTTAAAATGTAAATTCGGTGCCCTTTGAAAAGAAAAAAATATAAAGTAAATAAAAAGTTTTTATTTTTACTGGCGGTCGTTTTTGCCTTTTTTTATGACTAATTACACCATACATGCGGGAAGCGGCCATTACAAACGCAAAGACGGTCGAGTTCAAAACAAACGTTTTCGGCTACTTTTTAGTTTATTGGGTTTTTTCATTTCATGAGAACCAAAAAAAATTTTTAATTCTTTATTACCCGAAAATCCCCCTTTTCTTATATTTAAATAAAAATAAAAAATTAAAATTTTTAATGAAATTTTTTAACGGTTTTTGGGTTTTGGAAAAAATAAAATCGATCATCCACAACGCGGTCCAAAACCCCCGGGAAAATTAACAACCCGCTGGTTTCCTCCTATCCTCTGACGGCGAGCTACGGGATTTAACACACGAGAGGGCGTTATATTTTTTCGCCTTCGGCCAGTACGATTTGATTAGTCGCCTGGGGTATCGTTTTATTTGTTGCTGCCTCGCTTTGGTGTGTTTAAATAATAAAAGGAATGTACAGAATTTTTTAAACGGTAAGTTTTTCGATTTTCGCTCGCTGACAAAGTACTCATAAAGCTGCTTGGTGAACCGATTCCAAATCTAAAGCTTACTTAGGCGGTTGTTATACAAGGCATTTAAAAAAATACGATTACAAGAATAATAAATGGATTTGCGGCTGTAAAACATTAAATGCCTTATTTTGTTTTTCGAGAAACACGGTATATTCAAGAGGTATCAAAATAAAGTGTATTTATACTTTTTTCGTTGGTTTCCCTTATTTGTAAAAATAATTAACTTACTCTAAAACAAATCAAACAATATAAACATAACGTTAAGTACTAAAAATATGGCACTGTTAGTTCTACTGTTTTTGTGGTACATTTGCGTTTGTTTATGGCCCATTATGTCAAATTAACTGCCTTGCAATTTCCTTGAAGCAATATTTACCATTGTTTTGCATCTAAAGTAAACCGATTTATATATTGTGCTTAGAGGAAAGCTTTTAATTAATTATTTGTGAAAAAAACAGCGTTTATAGTCGAAGTCATTACTAGTAAAATTTAGAAAAAATTATTAAAAATGTACATAACCCTTAAAAAGAAAATAACCTTTGCTTTTTTACCATAACTTATTTTATTTGCAGTTTTTTTCCGCATATTTTAGATTACCACTAAAGTCATTATTTTATGATTTAAAAAATTCCTAAATTTATGAGTTGTAGAATTTGTTTAGTTGTCCGAAAGGTTAAAAACTTTTAAATTCTACTTTTTGTTCGATATAATAAGACACAATACGTTTATAAATATTCCAATTTTTCTGAAGATATTGCTTAGGTATTTCTTAGTTTCTGGATAACATAAGGTACCGCAATAATTTAGGCAATTTTACCCTAACTTATCCCACCATATCTTATATACAATGTGTCCAAGATAAGAATGAGAAGCATGGGGATCTTCAAAACGGTAAGAAATAAGTGGGTAGTTTAAATTTGGCAAAGTTGTGTATTGGCGAGCTCAAAGATGTACCGTTGTAAAATTATTTTGTACTTCCAGAAATGAAAACAAATTTTCGTTTTTTTTTTTTTTGAATTTTTTAAAAAAAAAAATTAAA
>JAHBCN010005692.1:0-53700 GCA_019359885.1 Listronotus oregonensis | reverse complement strand
AAATCGATTTCTTTAGAATAGAATCCTTAAAAAGAAATTAATTTCGGATTTTTTAAAAAATTATTAACAAATCCGGATCAAGGATCCTTTTTTTAAAAAAGTAATGGATTCCAGCCTTCGCACCCTTTAAAAAAAGAATCGCCCCTACCCAGTTGGTTTGCACAATATTTACATATGATAACCTGTTGGGGCTTCCAAACAAATCAAATGTTTTTAAAAAGGTGCAGGGCCAAATTTAGGACATGATTTCTCCTTGAAAAATGAAAAAAAAATTTTTAAAAATATGGGTCCGAAAATATATAATTTCTAAGAAACAAGTGTTGAACTTAAAAAAGGGGTTTTGTTATTATCTTAAATATCTGTTTTTTAATTTTTAGTGTTAAAAATAATGAAGGCCTAATTTATTCCCAATTTAAAATTTTAATTTATTGGAAAGGAGATACCTTTAGGCAGGGTAAAATAATAACTTCATTTTTTTAAGGTGATAAAATAATTGAATTATCTATTAACTTTAACATCTTTTTGTTACATTTTAAAGTGTAAAAAAACATTTGCTTTTTTAGAAAATGACGCCCCAAAATTTTTTTAAGCGTCTGCTCCGAAGCATCGAAAACTGCTGCGGCTGTCAAAATTTTATTGTTCATCAGATATAAAAAATGTTTTTTTTCGATAACTAATATGCTAAAGGAAAGGATAAACCTATAAAATAATAAAAAAGTTAAAAATTAAAATTTATATCGGCTGTTTAATTAAAGGTCCATATTTTTGACCATTTTTTCAACAGTTGTGACCCAAAAAAAAAAATAATAACCCGATATCCCTAAACCTTTCGGTACTTCTTTCCGATAGTACTATAAAGATAATTTTACCCCAATCGGTAAACCTTTTAAATGAAACTTTATTGTGAAGGTGTGCACGTAAGAATATAGAAAATAAAGAAACTTTATGTATCGTGCAAAATTTAAAATTTTGCATGAAATACAAAAGGTTTGGGATTCTCCGACTACCTGATTAGTGACGGTATGCAGACGCTGACGTTTTTGACAATATCTCCATAAATATTTAATATTTTACTTTTTTTGCAGTATATTTTTAACATATTATACATTCAAAATATAAAAACATATCTTTAAAATTCTAAAGGTAAAAGATTTGTACCGACACAATTAGACGGAGCAGCGATTTTGAAATATCTTCATAAATATTTAATATTTTATTTCCTTTTTACGTATATTTTTACATATTCATTTAAAATAAACAAAAAAACGATTTTTGCAAATTCCAAAGGCATCGCCCCCTTAGAAATAACTAAGAATATAACAAGAATATTATCCATGGCTAAAATAAAATATTTTTTAAGTAGTTTTAAGTAAACAAATCATATTTTGAATTATATTTTTAATTTTAAAATTGAAATTCTGATGTTTCTTCTATTGTTTAATTGTTTATGAAAACAAGTTAATGCATTTCTATTTCAAGAAAACTTGTCCTTGGGAATGGCTACTTTTGGCTGAATTCATATTTACGCACCCATCAGTGCAGCGTTGTTAGTGTAAAATCAGTGTTAACACTTTTAGGGCAAAAAATTGTACAGGGTGTCCTATTTTCGTGTGTTATACGGGGTTTCTCGCTTATGAGTGAAGTTACAAAGATGCGGTTTTCGCGACACCGTGCTACTTTTTTGTCACACGAAAGTTGCCGCAAACAGATTTGTCCTAGCCCCCTTAGTTTCTTCGCTACAGGGTGATTTTAAAAAAAGTTGTATTTTCGGTTACCCCTCGTATCTCAGGTATCTGATAACTTATCGAAAAGATAAAAACGGGCCCTTATAAAACTTTTTACGCAGAATACAGTGGCGTACTTGAAATTTTTCTCGGATTTACTTTCTTTGAGATATTAGCCAAAGTTACACTTTTTTAAATGGAACGAACACCCAGTATATTTTTTCGTCATATTATTTGCGACACTGAGAGCTTTCTAAAAATATAATATAGTCGAAACTTATTTTTATAAACAGCATGAAAACATGCAATTATTTACTTTTTAACATAGGCGGCTTTGGTTTAAATCATAGTTTCCCAAACTTATTTCGTATAACGCCCACTTTGAAAATCAGGTATTTTGTATCGCCTCCCATTTCTTTTTTACCTTAAAAACCCCAATACATATTAGTCTCGCCTGGAGTTTAATTAACTCTATATTTTAAACGAGACCTTTCTTACCAGAGAGCAATAATAATGCAACTTTACAATATTAAGAGTATCTTTTATTCAAAATTAACAAAAATTAACATTGTGCAAAAATTATATTACTTTTTAATATTAGGAGTATCTTTTACCTATTCAGCTCAGCTTGGCTGCAACAATAGATATACCTATTTTTAATACGTGTCTTCGGAGGTGGGTACCTCACTTGCGATACCTGAAGACACTAATATTTTTTAGTATTTCAGTGATTCCTATTACTAAATATCTTAAGATATAAATACCGTTGTGAACGCATTAAAAATAATAATTATTTAACATATTTTTAGTTTATATTTATACAATAAAATAGGAGGTAGTAGGAGGATTTTAATTCCAGTAAATTTTATTATATGAAGTAGCTGAAATTACAAATTACCCATCGCCCCCTTAAATCACATCAGCGCCCCCCAATTTTTTCTGGCCTCCTTACCGTCCCCCTCTAGGCCTCCAGCGCTCACAAGGGGGCGTTATCGCCCACTTTGAGAAAGACTGGTTTAAATTAATGAGAGTCAAATTAATCAACGTCAAATGCCTTCTCGCACCAAAAAATAATCTAGTAATATAAACATTTATTAACAAGACAACCTAATGGATAAAAATAACAATTTTACGCTAGAATTGTTCTTAGCCTTAAAAGACAAACTTAGCTACTAATTTTATAAATACTGTTCGAATTGGTGACCATGATGTCTTATGCTTTGTTGGCATAGCGTCTGTAGTCTTTTTAAAGCATTTTCAAATATAAAAGAGCGGGCTCGCAACTCTCTAAAGGCACTTTCCGTGGCCTCTCTTAATTCCTCAATTGTTTCATACCTCCTCGAGTATATTTTACCTTCTAGATATCCCCATAAAAAATAATCTAAAACTGAGAAGTCCGGAAACCGTGGTGGCCATCGAATAGGTCCGTGCGTGGCTATAAATCGATTAGGAAAGTGCTGTTCCAACCAGTGTTGTATCACGTAAGAGTTGTGAGCCGGAGCTCCATCTTGTTGGAAATAGATGACATTTACTTGAACCAAGGGAATATCTTCCATAATAGTCATTGCTTTTTCTTAAAGGATTTGTATGTATCTATCAGAATTCAAATTTCCTTGGTAAATACAATATTCAATTCTTCTTCCCAAAATGAAACAAGAAACATTGAATCCAAACCTTTCCTGGCGTTCCCTGGGAAGAATAACGTGTTCATTTTCCTTCCTCCAAAACCTGGAGTTATTCCTATTGAGGATACCCGCCCTGGTAAAATGGGCTTTGTCCGACCAAATGATCTTCCTTTCAAAATTATTCTGCCTTTCACACATATTAAGAAACCAGTTACAAAACTCCATTCTCCGCTCAGGATCGCCAGGATGAAGATTGTGCACAAGTCTATACTTGTAAGGTTTGAATTTATGTCGTTTCAATATTTTTTCGACTTTTGTTTTGGATACTCCGATATTTTCTTCTATTTGCCTGCAAGATGTCCCTGGGGTATTTTTAACTGATGCCAAAACATTTATTTCAGCTACTTCATTATCTTTACTATAGTTTTTCGGCCTAGGTTTATTAAATGACCCATATTGAATTAGATTGTTTTGTATTTTACGAAATATGCGCCAGGCTGTCTTCTTTCAGGATATCTTTATAGAAATCGAGAAAAAGTAAATTTGAAAAAAATATTATTCGTTCTTCTAACGTACCTATTTAGATAAAGCTCCGCCGCCTCATCGACGTCTTCGTTGGATAATATGAAACATCTTTTCATATCATACTTTTCAAAATGTTTTAAATTTTGGTTTTGTGCCATATTTTTTAGATAAATGATAACGATAATCTAGGAACTAGCATTAAAAAATTCAATAGCAATCATTTGACGTTGATTAATTTGACTGTCATTAATTTAAACCAAAGGGGCCTATGTTAAAAAGTAAATAATTGCATGTTTTCATGCTGTTTACAAAAATAAGTTTCTACTATATTATATTTTTAGAAAGTTTCAGTGTGGCAAATAATATGACGAAAAAATATCTGGGTGCCTAAAAATATTTGTAAAAAAGAAAGTAAACCCGAAAAAATTTAAGTACGCCACTGTATTCTGCGTAAAAAGTTCTATAAGGGCCCGTTTTTATCTTTTCGATAAGTTATCAGATACCTGAGATACGAGGGGTAACCGAAAAACAACTTTTTTAAAATCACCCTGTAGCGAAGGAACAAGGGGCTAGGACAAATCTGTTTGTGGCATCTTTCGTTTGACAAAAAAGTGTGTCGGAAAACCGCACTTTGTAACAACTCATAAGCGAGAAACCCCGTAAAACAACGAAAATAAATGACTGCCGGTTTACCTGTTTCAAACAGTTTTATTGTATTTTAAACGGTCAATGCTATTATACTTCTCGGAACTTTCGGTATCAATTTTCAAATTAGTGCAAAACAGCAAAAACTCTCTAATGTTTAAATGTTGACCGAAAAGTTTTGTTCAACAATTTTAGTTGTATTACATTAGTTTTAGTTTCAGTAAATGGACGACTGCAATGAAACTATAATTAAACATCTTATTGTATATTATTTGCTTACTGAAGCTGGGAAAGTTTATGTTTAAGCAATGTCGCATTCGTGCTTTTACGTCTAATTAGGAACTATAGTATTACGCTATTAGTATGCAGTATTTACAAAGCTTATTTATGCATTTTAAAATAAAAATTATACGTAATAAATTATTGATATTACGCATTTTGAGAATTTTTTTCGCTGTCTGATATTTTCCAGGATTAAATATAAATAGGTATAAAAAAAAAAAAATCATTCGATATAAATAACACAGCCCCACAAAATAAAAAAAAAGATAAAGGTCCGAAAAATTTAACCATTGTATCTTTATGTTTTTGGGGTCGCTAAAGCCGAATCCGGTCAGTTTGACCCCATCAGGTAAGGGTCAAGAGCATTTCAAGGTCAAATCTGCAAAATTAATCGTAATCAATTTTGAACAGTGTAAACTTATATTGTTGAGGTCGCTAATACGAATATGTGGTTAGTTTGACCCAATGGGGTCATGGTAAAGAAATAATTTAAGGTCAAATCTGCAAAATTACACATCCCCTAAAAAAATACGAACGTCCAAAAGGCTTAACCGTGGTATTTCAATGTTTTGGGGACACTGAATCCGTAAGGTTCAAGGGCATTTTAAGGTGAAATCTGTAAAATTAATCGCAACCAAATTTAAAAAGTATATACTTATGTTTTTGGGGTTATCAAATGTTGTTACGATTTGACCTTGATATTACCTTTACCCTGATTTGATAGAATCAAACTGACCCCGGATTCGGTTCAGCGACCCCAAAAACATAAAGATAATATGACCAAGTCTTTTAGACCTTCAATTTTTTTTAGGTCAATTTAAGGTCAAATTGCAACTAAATTTGATGGGGTCAAACTGACCACGAATCCGTATTCAGCGACCTCAAAAACAAAAGCATACACTGTTCCAATTTAGTTGCGAATAATTTTGCAGATTTAGGCTCGAAATGTCCTTGAACCTGATGGGATCAAATTAAGCCTGAATTTGGATTCAGCGACCTCAAATAAAACAAAAGTTTTAATTATAACTTTTTCGGCCATTAAATCCTGAGCAATTCTTTTTCCCTTATGACACCTTCTACTGAATATAATCCTGTTGAAAACCTAATAAAGGTGTCTGTTGTCAGTGTCAAAAAATATTTTTAAAATACCAAATTCTTTGGTATTGTATAATTTCATTTATTGGGAGGTTGGCCAAAAAGGATGTCAGAAGAGCTTAACATCAATATATTTATTTTGTTTAAAAAGGCAGGAAACACACTCCTTTGATAGAAAAAGTTGAAAGTGGTCGCCCAAACCTATTGAATTTTAAACAATAATTTAGTTAATGTTTTGAAAAACCAATCATTTAATCTGTAGTTACACCAAAAACGTAAGCAATTTCCCAGCATCGGTTAGAACGAACGGCGAAAAAATAAAACAAATATAAATTGGCTGTCAAAAGGCCTTAAAACCGTTTTTAACAAATGCAAATAAAGAACAACGCTTGGTTTTTCTCTAAATTTTACTTGGATCCTTTGATTTTTGGAAAAAATAATATTCATCGATAAAAAAGTGTTTTATTTATGCTACAATAAATACTTAAAAGTATACAGGCCTCAAAAAGGAAAATGTACCCAAAAAAGGGCAGAAGTAGTGGGCGATTTTCGGAAAAAGTTTGGGGGTCGCTGACTGCCCAAGACTTAGTGTATTTATTTAATCGAAGGAAGGTTTAATGCGGAGGTATATAGAAAATACTACAGAAATCATTTTCCCTTTCCCTTCTGGATCGATTTTCGAACAGAAACTTTATCTTTCAGCAAGATAAGTGTCCCGTTCATACATCCCGGCAAGTCGACGAATGGATGGAAAAGCAGCGTATCAGGGTTTTACCGTGGCCCGCACGAAGTCCGGATTTAAATGTTATGGAAAATGTTTAAGGCCTATTAGTTAAAAATATAAATAGAAAAAATGAGTTTAGGCCGCAAAATGTAAACGAACTTAAGGATAAAATTTTAGAGGCGTGGAATGAGTTACGAAAATTCCGGACTACCCCGGGGAACTTTGGTCCATTCGTCCCGGGGGAAGGCTAAACTCTTCTTAGAAAAAAACGTGGCTGCAAAAAATATTAAATTTTTTGGGGATATTTAAGTTTTTTTTTAATTTTTTTAAATTTTAATTAATTTATTAATTTGTTATTTTTTTGAAATATTTTTTTTTTCCTTTTTATTTATTTTTGTTATAAAGGGTATTCGAAAAATGCACAGTCCAATTTTAGGAGGTGATTTCTAAAAAATAAATAAATAAATAAAAACAAGTTTTTTATGAATATGGGTCCGAAAATGCATAGTTCTTAAGATACAGGGTGTTAAACTTAAATAAAAAAGGTTAATTATAATTGCTTTAAATATCCTGTGGCCATTTAAAATTTGTCAGTAGTATTTCTATAATTAAAGATCTAATTTAGGTCCAGTTAAATTAATATTATTATGTTCTGTTGCGCCTCAGAGGACACCTTGTCAAAAATTATTATGAAAAAATTGTTCGCCACTGGCTTCTTTTGCAATTTTTATATTTTTTTAGATTAAGCAATTACAAAAAAACTTTTTTGTCTTTTTATATTTTTTTTTGGGGTTTTCCCAAAAAAAAAATAAAACAATTTTTTCAACCCCTCTACCCCACCAAAAAAAAACTATTTTTTTTTTAATTTGCAGCTACAGTTAATTATTAAAGGGGTCCAGAATAAACATTGCAGAAAAAAGACAGTGACCAACATTTTTTTCACAATTATTTTTGATATGGTGACCCCCGAGAGTCCTTTGGACTTAATTATTTTAATTTAGTTGAGCCAAAATTGGGCCCCAATTACTAAAAATACCACTGGCAAAGTTTAAGAAAATCGGCTACAGGGTATTTAGGATTATTTAATTTTTTTTTTAACACCCCGTTTCTTTGCACACATACTAAAAGAATTTTTTTTTTTTTTTTCGGTGAGGAATTACTTCATTAAATTTGATTCTGTTTTTTTTAAACCCCTGTTAAAAAACTTATAAACCACTGAATAATCCCCCTTTCGGTTTTTAAACTCCCCTGTATATTTAAGATTTGGGGCGAAAATAAAAATTCAATACTTTTAAATTTTTGGAAATTTTAAAAAAAATTAAATTTTTTTTTTAAAATCCAAAAATTTTTAACCCCAAAAAAATAGACAGAACTATTCTCCATAGTGCCTCTTTTTTTTGTGGAAATAACCAGAACTTAACTTTATTTTTGTTTTCCTGATATAGTCCCTGATTAATTTAATAAAAGTAAAACGGCCTAATATTGATGAGGAACAATAAAAATTGATGAGTTATTTTCCCGGGGCTTTCAAAGGATTATATTGTTTTTTAAAAATTAAATTGAATAATTTCTTTTTTTATAATATGGCGAAAAAAATTTTAATTTTTAAAAATTTTTTTTTTACACTTTTTTGTGTTTTTTTAAATTTTGACAGGTTAATCCGTAAAGAATACTCCAAT
Source organism: Listronotus oregonensis (assembly GCA_019359885.1). Classification (NCBI taxonomy): domain Eukaryota; kingdom Metazoa; phylum Arthropoda; class Insecta; order Coleoptera; family Curculionidae; genus Listronotus; species Listronotus oregonensis. The sequence continues at coordinate 45,401 of JAHBCN010005692.1, read as the reverse complement.
GCGGATTTAAAAAAAATTTGGTCGTTGTTACTTTAATCCCACTAAGGTGTTACTGATTCCCCCTTTAAAACTAAACGTATTCACAAAATTTTTTTAAAATACAACATTTTTAAAAAAAAAACTTTATAAAATACCCCTAGGACCCATTAATTGCTACCCGCAATGTTTTTTTCCCTTTCCAAAACCCCAAATATTAAGTCTTGTGTGAATAAATTTCCCCCTTGTCACACTGAAATACCCCGGGGGGCCAAAAAAAAAGGGGGATATAAAAAAACGATACTGCTCGTTAAACTTGTTAAATTTTCCTGCATGACGTGGTACTATTGTATTGTCTTTTATGCAAATTATAAATTTATAAATATTGTGTGCCCTTTTAAAACAAAAACCCAATCTAAATTATAATATTTTTTTTTTTCTAGACCTTCTCCAATTTCGATGTTTTTTTTTCTACAGAGGCGCTAATCCCAAAATTTAAAGTTATTTTTTTTGATAACTTTTTTTTTTAAGATATTAATCTTTTTAAAACAATTATTTAATCAAACTTTTCAATATCTTCCCCCCAAAACATCATACAATTTTAAAATTTAAAAAAAAATGGTCGCCCCTTTTATTTTTTTAGTAAGATATTTAAAAAATACAAAACTCCAAGAAATATTGACCACTTAAATAAAAGGCTGTAAACTGGCGCCATCTATTCTTTATATTTTAAAGCAGATGATATAATAATAATCTAATATTACACAATAAAACGCAGTAAGGTAAATAAAAAAAGGGGAAAATTTAAAAATTTTTTTGGGGGTTCTTAATATTTCCCCTTTTAAAAAACCAAAAAAATTTGGGGAAAAAAAAAAAAAAAAAATTTTTAAAGAAAATTAATTTGAATTTGCCCCCGATAATATCAACTTTATATGAATTATAATTTTTTAAACCCGCCCCCAATTTTTTGCGCAAACCCCCCGGGGGGTTTTTTTTCCCTATACCCGCTTTCCTTTTTTGCCCTGCACGCGTGGACAAGATTGTTCTACAGCACTGGGCTTTCATAATCCTTTAAACTTACTTGGTGGGATGAGATTTTCAGTTTTACAATTTAACCTAATTAACAAAGTTTAAAACATAAAGTTATACTTTAAAAACTCATTGACGTTGTCAAATATCTTTTTTTTAGTTTGCAAAAGAAAAATTTTTTTAAACTGGTGATGAAAAATAATATATTTGACAACAAAAATTTAAAAAGTTTTTTAATAAAATTAAATAAAAAACCATAATATTTAAAAAAAAATGTTTAAAATTTAGAAAATATTTTTTATAACTTACATTCTTTTGAAATCCGCTCGTCACGAAAAATAGTGCTTTTTCCAACTGGTTGCACCAATAACTATTTCGTAACATCGCATTGGGTTTCATTTACCCTAAAGATTTTTTTCATCTACTCTTGAATGTGGCAACGTCAACCTCATTGTCACCTTTTACGTAGATCTGTAGATCAGAGCAAGGAGAGCTTTCTAAGCAGGAAGCTCTACAGAGTAATCTTCCCTTTCCATTGTGACCGCTGATTCCACGATTTCCTTAAAATGAAATGGAAGTGTGTACAAGCCTTTCACTCTCTTGGTCCTCAGTTTGCTTGGCAATGACGACGTGACGATGTTCCTAGATTTAGAAGGTCCTCCAGACTCCTTAGCCTCTTTCAATTGCAGATCTACGCAGTGGAAAGGGAGGTAGTAGATATAATTCCACTCCTCGAGTTCTGGTTTCAGCTGATTTCAGCTTAGCACCTCATAGGAAGCCATTCTTTTAAACCTTAGATTTTTTTCAAAATTGAAATGTAACTTTTGTTAAAATTTCAAGACCGATGCTATTATGGTCTTAATTACTTTTTAATGTAATTTGTCTGGCATTTTCGAAAATTTAAAATTATCTTACCTATATTGCCATGTGCTAATAGGCTCATTAAAAAATTTAATCGATTTTTCATTAATGTACCCTAGTTTCGGGATAGCATTGATGTTTGGCCAAAAGAGCACTGCTATGATTATTAATTTGTAACATACACGTTAATACTCAGCCGTCTGCATTTTCTTTATAGAAATTTAGAGTTTGTGAATATTACCCTAAGAATTAAATTTTAAATCATGTTTTATGACTCGTTCCGCGAGCCACCCCTGGCAGCTTATAGGTTTAAAAAGATTAATTACTTTAATGCACACCCACTTGAAACAGCGACGTGAAATCCAGTAATTTAAAATTCACTAAAAAGCGCAGCTATCGAACATTACAAATTATACTGAAGGGCTTACATTACCCCATGTTGCAGTCGCTCATTTAAATTCAAATCTGTCCTCGAGCTTCGGTGCCGAGCTCGAGCTGCATTCTCGATGCTGCTATCCGTATTATGCCAATTGAGTTGTTTTATAAGCCTGGGGTCTATTTTTTTTAATAATTGTTATTTAAAATACAGAGTGTAATACTTTTTGTATACACCAAAGCAGTAGGAATTTTTTTCATTAGAACATCTACTACCCACCACGGTAAAACTTGATGCCAACTCTGCTGAATGCGATTTCAGTAAGTAAACGCTTTTTCTCTCTGTTGTTCACTGTGCACTCGCTACAGCCCTACTACGAGACCCGTAAGGCGGGAGAAACGCGTCTAGGGAGAGAGTCGTAGTGGACAATGTAGAGAAGAATGTCTTCTTTAACTGTCTTAAAATGGAGTACCTAATACTTTTTGTATACAGTAGAGATTTTTTTTTTTAATATTACATTTACTATCCACTCCGGTAAAACTTAATGTGCCAACTTTGCTGAATGCGATTTCAGCATGGCATCAAAGGTAAGATTTAATATCTTACCGATAAACAATGATATTTCTTCAATAATTAGACGCTTTTTCTGTCTGTTGTTTACTGTGCATGCGCTATAGCCCTACCGATAAGAAACGTAAGTCGGCCGAAACGCGTCCAGGGGTCATAGTGGATAATATAGAGAACAAAATGTCTTCTTTAACTGTCTTGACACGTAGTTTAAGACAGTTAAAAATTTACGCGGGAACGCCGAAACAGTAAGGTTCTACCGGGGTTTTTGGGGTCGCTGATTACGGTAAGAGTATCGGTTAACCACTATTACGTCAGGTTCAAGGTCATTTAATGTTCAAGTAAAGAATAAACCATTGGAAAAATCTGAAAAAATTCGGGCATATGTTTATAGGGTCGCTGAATCCAAATTCGGCATTTATTTATACTTTGGATCTATCTATATGCATGGATATTTCCAGATTTTTCCTTTGCTTTTTTCTCTACTTGACCTTCAAATGACATTGAACCTGATCCTATGGAGGATAACTGACCTCAGATTTCGATTTGAAGGCCTCGAAAACATACGTACGAATTTTTTCAGATTATTTGAATCGCAATTAAAATTTTTATTCCAAAAACACCTTAAAATAACATTGAAATGCCCTTTTCCCAGCCCGGGAAAGGGCTCGAAAACATATGCGTGAATTATTCCAGATTTTTCCGGTAGTTTTTTCTTCATTGACCTTCAAATGACCTTGAACCTGACGTGATGAAGGTTAACCGATTGTAATCAGTGACACCAAAAACCCTAGTAGCACCTAACCGCTTTCGGCGTTTCTGAGTAGATCAGACGTTGACCTGTGTTATCAAAGAAGAAACTTCAGGTGGTTGGCTGGACTGCTTGTTTTAGTAACTAATTAAAATCAAGGCAGTTTCCTTATAGTCCACAGTACAGGCCCCCCCTGGCAAGTTGATTACCACATACTTTATAATTCGTGAGGAACTTCGTTTCGACGAGTCACCACACTTTTCCTCTCGACTTTTTCGATTCCTCCGTTTTTCCCGCTCGAAAAAGCCCTATATTATGGCGTTTTCCCAAAAGGTTCAAAAAACCCCCTTTCTTTTTACAAAAAGTTACGCAAATTTTTGTTGAAAATGTGAATTTAAACTTGTCCACAAAAATTTGTCCGACTTTTTCATGTTACCGCTTGAAATATGCCCAAATGACAGGGTATTAAAAACCCGATCACCAAATGGAAATTTTTTTGGTAAAATTAATTGTAAATAATTTATAAAATCCATTTTATTTTTTTGTCCAAAAAAATTTCAACCGCATTTTTTCAGTCCGACAGCTGGAAATTGAAATTTTGAGGGGTATAAAAAATCGTTGCCCACAAACCTAATTTTAACTTTTTTTTTTTTTTAAATTTATTGTGAAAATAGTGATACACCTGTCCGACAATTTAGTGTCCGCCTTTCCTTCAAAAATAATAAAAACTACATAAACATTTTTTTGCAGTGTTCCGAACACCTCGTATTAAAAAACGGATCCTAGATTAACACCTTTTCATTGGAAACCCGGTTCACAAAAGTTTCTATGGTAACAACAATGCAACGTACACTGTAACTGTCTCAGGTTGGGTACAGGGTAGGTCAAAAAATAAAAAAAAATTCTACAGGAGAAATACCCTTATTTAAAAAAATCAGAAAAAGTTATAAAAAAAGTTCAGAATTAAAAGCTATGCCTCAATACCAAAACATGGCCTCCTAAGTTTTTTTTTTTTTTGAAAACCTTAAAATTTTTCAAATTTTTTTTTTATTTACCTTAAACAATCTCATAATTTATTTTAAATAAAATTTTTCTTATAATTTTGTTCAAATTCAAGCATATTTGTAACATTAACAAAGTTTTTTAAATTTTTTAAGGAATCACAAACTTTATGTGTGTTGCAACGTTATTAAACACAATTTTAAAAATTTAAAAAAATTCTTTTAAAAAGTAAAACATTAGTAATGATAAAAGCATATTAAAAAACGCTTTTTTTAAACTGCAAAAATTTATTTTATATTTATTAAAACTGTAAAAAATTAAAAGACATTAAAAAACCTACTAAAATATCGCGGATACCATGAAAAAAAAAACAAATGAAGGTTAACATTTAACATTATGACGGTTTGGTGACAATATTTTTTCTTTTCTTGAATAATTATTCTTCGCTTATTAAGTTTCTTGATTTCAAATGCATCTTCCCAAAACAGTTATTGTTAGCTTAGAAGACCGAATTAGTTTTATATGTACAATCAGTAAGTAAAGCAGCGAATATATATATATATATATATATATATATATATATATATATATATATATATATATATATATATATATATATATATATATATTATATATAATATATATATATATATATATATATATATATATTTTTTATTAAGAATAACAAATGCAAGGTAGTTATTTAATAAAATAATAATAAACAACGTAAATAGACATTCCTAAAACAAGCAGCCACAGCCTACTACCATATGTTTGGTTCGTTGATTTTTAATTATAAGCAATTGCTTTTCATTTATTTAAAAGCGGTTTTCCCAAGAACCGTGAACGGAATAAAAAAATCATGAGAAAAAAAAATAGACCATATATGGCCAACTTGCCAAAATAGTTAAAAAATAAAAAAAAATTGCTTAAAATAAAATTTAAGTTATAGGTAATGTGAATTTTTTAAAAAGGATGTATATGTCATAGTCAAAGGTCGATATGCAGTCTCTTCGCGGAATGACTGGTTTATCGGGGGGGGTTGATTTTTTTAAATTCCCCCGAAATTTATTCGGCATTTGACTAAAGTTTTTTTAGTCAAACCTAAAGTCTTAACTTTTCAGTCAAACGTCGAAAGTAAAATAATCTTTTTTCGCTTTGCCTAGTCGTTTCTAAAAGCGCCCGGCAGACTCGGAAACGTCGACTGTACTTGTAACACGTTTCAATAAGTTGGGTGGTTAGTTGTGGTTAGTTTGGTTACGGGTTATTGTAAATGTAAGAGAACCCTGACGTATTGTGCAATTTAAATGCATAATCCCTCACCATGTCTAAATAAAGAGTTTTTTTTAACTATGACAATATAACAACAATAAACATTAAAATTTTAAAAAATCGTTTTATTACATCTAATTTAACAAACTGAGACTTTCTAACCACAACTAACCACAACTATTTGAACTTTGACTGGTCAAACCCCGATTTTATTAAATTGAGTTTTGACGTTTGCCTGACCAAATTAGTTTCTCCTAGGTTTTACGAAAATTCTTTAGTCAGAGGCCGAAAAATTTTATTTTTTTGGGCTTTGACTAACTACGAACGCCGGTGCTTCGAGGATTGACTATAACATATACAATAATATTTTTGTTGGAAATAAAATGTGTTGGAAATAAAAAAATAATAATAAGGTTTAAATTTCCCTATTTTAATTATATAAAAAAAAAAATTTAATCCATACTAATAAATACATTTTTAAAAATTTTGTTATTTTGCATTTAATCAACGTAATATTTGCCATATGATTAAATTTAAAAATAATGTTTATACAAAGATCGACCAATTTCTTGCTGCACGGAAACTAGCCAAAAATCAGTTACAATAAAAAAAAACAAGTCAATTCATGGCCAAATTCGTATTAATAAATTTCAAAATTTTTGTTAATTTCTTTTTGATAGACAATTTTCACATTTTAACCTCACCTTCTTTTTAAAAATTACTTTAACCTTTGCCCTCGTGATTTTGTCAAAACGGGTACTATTTGAAACTAAGAAAAAAATATCCAGCCAAGTTTGAACATTTATGGTATTACCTTTGAAAATTCTATAATTATTTTAATGGAAATTGGCCCAAAATACAAAGATCAACTAAGAATTCCGTTTTTGTGTAAAAATGGTAAAGAGTTTTATTATTTGATGCTAACTCTATAAAAACTTTACAAAGAACAAAAATTAAATGTAATATACCATGCACTCACCCTGTATGTAACGCCCCTGGAAAATGTATGTAATTTGTTAAATCAGCTATGTGCAAGCTTAAAGAAAATAAACAATTTAACCAAATTTTGCAAGTCTGTCTTTAAAAGACTACAAAAACATTAAATCACAAAAAACTCCTAAATGAATTCTCTACATATCCCAAAGATCCATTATAATGCACTTCCACTCAGCATAATGGAGTAACATCCAGCAATCCAAAATGTAGTAAAAAGCCTCGCACCGAACATTACAAATCATTCTAGAGGCTTGCATTAACTCGTTTTACAGTGACTCATTTAAATTCAAAGGCATTTTGTCAGGATGCACTTGCGATATTGCTAACCATATTATGCCTATTAAATTGTTTTCGAGAAGCATTTATTTTTGAGTAATATTAACGTAAACAAAGTCATTTATTAATAGCCCTTATTAATGCATGATTTTCTATTAATCAAAAATTATAGTATAGGGAACTAAAAGTACACATATTAAACGGTGAGTCTATTTATAATTTTGGTATTCAACTAACATTCTTTAATTATTATTTATGACGTTTTGTCATAATTGACATATTAGTTTGTTTTGACTGAAACAAACAACAACCTTTAAAACACCTGTCGAGTTGGTTTGTGATTGGTTTTGTGATTTAGGATCTAATAGTGTGTTGTCTTTTAGAAGCGACATGAATGTTAAATTGTGGGTTTTTTCGAATTTTCTTTGTCTTCTTCTTCTGGTGCCGTACGCTTCTTAGCGCGTTGGCGTTGTGTTGACTGGGAAATATAAAGTGTTCTTTCCTCGGTTCTTCTGAATATCGTGGCGGCATCAGCGATGTTACACCAGTTCCGGATATTGCGTAGCCAAGAGTGTTGTTTTCGTCCTGGTTCTTTTTTTGTCCCATTAGTATAGTTTGTAGTAAATTGTATCTAGGATCTCAAAAATATGTCCTGGGTAGGATGTTTTTCGTTGTTTTATGATGTCTAGCAGTTGTCGGTCAGTGTTTGGTCTCTGTAAGACTTGCTCATTTGTTACATGCTCTATCCAGGCAATCTTACGTAGTCTTTTCAGGATCCACATTTCAAAGGCCTCTATCCTTTAAAGGGATTTGACCTTTGGTGGCCAGGTTTCTACTTCATATAACAGTAAAGGCCATACGTTGAAGTGTTACGTATGGCCACTCGAAGGCGGGTAACCCCTTGTCGTAGGGTGGTATTGAACTTGATAAACGTGTTTCGAGCAGTGTCTATGCGTAGTTTAATCTCTTTGTCGTTGTCCCATTTGTTGTTTAGTTTTGTACCCAAGAATTGGAAACTTATTTACCCTCTCGAAGTGGTTATTGTCGATACAGAGTGGGGTGGGTCTGCTCACTATTATCAGTTTAGTTTTGTTTATGTTGATATTAAGGCCAAATTATTTTTTTGCGTTTATGGCATTTACGATGGCTTGTGGATCTTCAATATTATCTGCTAAGATCGCCGTATCGTTAGCGTATCTTAATTTGTTGATGGAAATATCATTTACTTTTATTTCCCTTGGCTTATCCTCTAGTGCTAGTTGAAATTTTTTTCCGTGTTTATGTTGAATAGAAGGCGGTGACAATATGCATCCCTGTCGAACTCCCTTAGCGTTGGTTATGTTATCCATGTAATGTGAATCATGACTTCATAGTTTTGCTGTTTAGTTCCAGTATAGTTTGTGTATTATTTGAATATCTTTTTCATCGATGCTAGCTTTTTGTAGGATGGGTATTAAAAGATCGTGTTTTACGTTGTTCAAAGCTTTTTCGGTGAACAATAAAGCATATAAAAACGTCTTTTCGTTGGTCATAGCATTTCTGTGTAGGCAGCTGCGTGCAGTACAGAGTCTCTCGCATGCCTAAACCGTTTTCGAAACCAAACTGTGTTTGCCAGACCTTTCCTCGCACTTTTGGTATATTATCTTGTAAATTATTTTTAGAAATGCCTTTAGTATATGACTCATAAGGCTAATATGTTGGTGGTCTTTGAATGTCTTTGCATTTGGTTTTTGGGGAGAGTCAAAAAAGGTTGAAGTTAGCCAGTTGATTGGGATCTCGCCACTCTCATCTATGTTATTAAAAAGTCTGCATAGTGCTTTGGTGTTTATTAGTTTCAGCACTTCAGCATGTATATTGTCCAGACAGGGTGCGTTTTCTTTTAGTGTTAGGGTGCACATATGACTTCTGGTTCTAGTATGAGCGGTCCCGTTCCATTATTTCCTTCTTTAAAAAGTGTTGGTTATTTCTTTTAGTTTTTTGTGGGAGTGAAACCTGTCATGTTTTTCGTGTAATTTTTCTGCTTCTCCGCATGGTGTTCTTTGCCTTTCTAATTCTGCGACGAATGTTTCTGTAGATTTCATTATATTTCAGTATATTACCCTTTGCTACTTTTCTTTTCTCCATCATATCCAGAATCTCATTGGTCATCCACTCTTTCTTAGCTTGTCTCTTTTTGTATGTTTACTTTGATGTTATTCCACTGTTGCTCTATGTTCTCCTCGGCGGGCGTGTTGTCTGATATTCTCTTGTTTAAATCATCCCCTAGTTTGTCACGTTCTTTAGTGTTGCTAGGTGCATAAAAATTGTATTTTTTGGCTTTTGTTTCTGCAGGTTACTAGTTTACCCTTAACCCTCAAGTTGCCTAACAATGGATTGTGATCTGATGTGATGTCGGCTTCGGGATAAGCTGCCACTCTGTTGATGTTATTTTGGAATCTTTTGTTAATCAAGGGAGGTAATTAATTTGATTACGAATTATTTGTCTCTCATCATCATGGGTGGTAGATTATAGAATGTATTCGTGATGGCAAGCCCTTTTTCTTTACAGAATTGTATGAGCATTTCTTCTTTTTAATTCCTTCTTCCAAGTCCATTTTTTCTCATTATGCCGTCTATCGAGTCTCTTTCTACTTTCAAGTTTTATTTGAGGAGACCAAATGTATGGTAAGAGTAGATTTCTAATAGGTTTACTTTCATTTTGTCTTAAATTTGGTTGTTTAAAAAAAAAAATTTTTATAAAGTAAAAAGGATACTAATTTTGTACTATATACTTACTTGTTAAAACTGAAATTTTACCCATGAATATTTTTTCTACTACCTAAATACATTTTTATTTTTGTCAAAGGTTCTTTTAGTTCCTAATTTTAAGCTTAAAAAATTTCAAAATTGTCGTGTAACTGAAGACCTGAAAGTATACACAAAGCTGTAAATAAATCTGTACAGTTTTCATTTGTGGTTCTTCGTGGATGTTCTTAGGGTTCTTAGGTCTTAGCGATGCTTTTGAGCAAAAATTTTTTATTACGATGCCAACGTGGGAACCTGCCTATAAATGGCCCCCTAAAGTCCCAAAAATGAGTTCGCCGAATTTGGTGGCCACCGAAAAATGCATAATATTTCACATTAGATAGATGTGGCTAAAAGGCTAACAATGCAGATGGGCAAAAATGCAAGAAAGATAGTGAAGGAAATTTTCTGGGATCATTGAACACTTGCTAAGGTCTCATTATAAAAAACAATCTTAATAACCAATTTTTTTTTTAAATATCAATAAATTAATGAGGGACTCTTAAAATATTGTGAAAAAAAAAACTTTGTCCGCTACTTTAATTTTCTAGAAAAATCAGAATGGACCTAAACTCATATGCAATGATAGGTACGGGTTTTCCTATTCCGATAAACTTTAAATGATTAAAAAATGTACCGGGCCACTAAGAGACGGGCGGCTATATCCGAAACAATTTAAAAGTATAATTTCGGGAAAAAAATTTTTTTGATAAAAGGAAAAAATTGTTTTAAAATTATTTTTTGTCTGTGGATGGGGTTAGGGGGTGGGTAATCAAAACATAATAATATACATTTTAAAAAATATCAAATAGTGTTAATAAGTGTACTATTTTTAATCTTAATGTTTTCTAAACATTGAAAGCTTCAGGGAAAAATTTTTTTCACTTCTAAAATAAAGTGGTGGGGGAAGGTTGTTTAATTTATGAAAGGCTAATAACTTCGGTTTCTTTAACCGAATTTAGTGAACTTGGTCTTTTAGAAGGAATTTTAAATTATTTTAGGTCAAAACATTTACACTTCATCTCGCAAACGCCGCTAGAGGGGTCAAGTTAAAAACTAATTATTTTTTCGAAATTTTTTGAAAAATTTAAATACAATGATATATACTTTTTCAAATTTATATAGAAAAAAAATTCCCAAAAAAGGAAAAAAAACCCCTTTAATATCTCTTTTCAAACCGAATATATTAGCAAAAATATAAATACGACATAGAGACGTAACGCATTTAACGACACAATGTTTTCTACCTAGGCCGATTTCTTTAGGTAAAAATTAAATTTAAAAATTTTTACAAAAACTAATGACATACTACAAATTTTTTTTACTTATTTTAACCCATTTAACGATATTAGATAACATTAAATAATTACCAACCTATAACTGTAATAATCCATAGAGCGTGGTCCCTTATCAAGTTAGTTTTAAAAAAAAAAAGGATGCTGAAATGTCAAAAATCCAACAATTTTTATTTCAAAATTTTTTTTTTAGTGTTGTGCTATTGTTTTTTTAAAAAAATGCCTTTGTTGCTTAAAGAAGCAGTTGATATTATTGCTATTTATTTTAAGTGTCTACAAAATGCGACAATAGCTGCAAGGCTGTATGCATTGAGATATCCTCAGAAACGCCGGTAGGGAAAACCCAAAACAGAATGTTCACTTGTTTAGCAAATCGCTTTCGTACCACGGGAAGTGTTCTTCGCCCCTTACACCGCAGAGGCAAAAAGAGCTGAGGAAAATGTCAAACGTTTTAGCTTATGTAGAGTTTAATCCTCAAGCAACAAAGGTTTTTTTTAAAGAACACAATACAAAAAATTAGATAATTCCCCTATAACTGAAAACCTATTCCAAAATTTTTTAAAAAAAAAGGAGTTTAAATATAAAAAACCCCAACAATTTTTATGAAAAAAATTTTTTTTTTATCTTGAAATAAAAATTGTTAGATTTTTGATATTTCCCCCTCCTTTTTTTAAATTTTTAACGGAAAGGCCCCACTTTTCGGGGTTTCCCTTTTATGGTTTGGGGAATTTTTGTTGTTTAATATCTTTAAAAGGGGGTTAAATTTTAAGTAAAAATCGTAGGTATGTCATTGAATTTTGTAAAAATTTAAAATTTTTTAATTTTTCCCAAAAAAGAAATCGGCCCAGAAAAACATTGTGTCGTTAAATGCGTTACTTTTTCTATGTCGTATTTTTTTTTTTTTGCTAATATTTTCTTAAAAAAAGAAATATTAAATTGCGGTTTTCGCCGTTTTTTTGGGGTTTTTTTTTTCTCTTTTTTAAATATAAAAAAAATATATATCATTGTATTTAAATTTTTAAAAAAAATTCGTAAAAAAAAGTTAGTTTTTACCTTGACCCCCCAAGGGGGTAGATAAGTGTGGTAAAAATTTATACACCTGAAAATAATTTTTAAAAAAGCTCTTTTAAACGAGACTAAGTTCACAAAATTTGGTTTGGAAACCGAAGTTATTTTTCAAAAAATTAAACCCCCCCCACCATTTTTTTTAAAAAAAATTAAAACCAAAATTTTTTTTTAGAAAACTTTAAAAAAATTTAAAAAGTACCCCTTTTTGACACACTTTTTTTAAAATTTTTTTGGGGGAAAGTATATTTTTTTTTTTTTACGTTCCCCTTTCCCCCCCGGGCCCTCCCAAATTTTAAAAAATTTGGGGGAATTTTTCTTGGTCCTTTTATCAAAAAAAGGCACTTTGGGGGTTTCTGAATATAGCCATTTTCCCCTCTTAGTGGAACACCCGGGAAAATTTTGCCAAGTAATGGAACAATTCGTCCGCCGGCTTATAAATTTTAAACCATAAAAATAGCGGCATTCTAGCCGTATAGGGGCAGATGAAATGAAAAAAATTTTGGGTCCCGTTATTTTCGAAAATTATCGATTTTTTTAAAAAAAAAATTTGGGGCCATTTTTTTTGATTACAAGGCAATCTTCATATTTTGTTACAACAAAATTCTTCAATACGCATATTTTGGAATATTGGGGAAACTCATTATTCGGGCCTTGAGGGACCGGGGGGGGAAACTTTTTTTTTTTTTCGAAAGCATCCCCAAAGACTTAAAAAAAAGGGGCCAAAAGGAAGAACGGTTTTAGATTTATTTACAGCTTTGTCCCTTTATTTACTGGACTATAAGCAATTAAAAAAAAAAAATTTTTAATAAATATACGCTACCACATAGGGGAAAAAAAAAAAATAGTTTTTTTAAAAAAAAATTTTTTAAAGTTAAAAAAAAAGACAAAAAATTTTTTTATTGTTATATTTTAAAAAAACTAATTAAGGGAGGGGGTTTTGCATTTTTTTAAAATTTTTTCTTTATTTTAAGAATAAGCTTCAACCCTTTTTTCGCTTTCTTTTTTTTTTTTATAATTTCAAAATTTATTTATACCCAGTATTTTGTAAATTTATAGTAAGGTAAATGGTGCTGTAATTAAAAAAATTTCAAAAAAATTTAAATTGGTTTTTTATTATCCCGTGATGCAATCGCCTATTTAAATTCAAAAAAGGTTGCGAGCCGCTCTGTCGAGCTGCATTTTGCGATTTTGCTATCCACATTAAGCTCGTTCCGGGGTTTTTTTTAAGCTAGCAATTTACTTTTTTTTAAATTTTTAGTCAAGATCCCCAAAAAAAAATATTAATCAAATTTGTAAAACAAAAGAAAATAACAGTTTACATGTGGATGTTGCATCTCAAAGTGAAAAAAAAGGGGAAAAATTCCTACCCAATTAATTTTGGAATAAATTATTAGAATTAGGGGGGGTTGACGAGAACCAGGACTTTTTTGGTTTTAATGAGTCAAATAATAGCAAACTTTTAGGAAGGAATGAAACCTTTTAACAGACCTTTTCCCAAAAAATTTCTACTGCTCTTTCTTTTAACAAGATGCAACTACCTTCAAGCTCTAAGGGCTTGTAACCTTAACAAACCATTTTACAATTCTATCATCTGTATTTGGCATACAGTTCCTCTAACTCGTCGATTCGGGCTCTATTAAAATCACGCTTATTAACAATTAGTGGCTTTGTATTAATTTTTTGGCGATTTTCTAAAAAGAATTGCCAGCTTTTTTTAACTTGCTTATTAAACTAAAAGAGAGACAAGGTAGAATAAAAGAATATTTGAATATTTCAACATTTAAAAATTTACTTTTTACCTTATAGTCTAAGATCCCACTGTCTCGATTCTGCAGGTATATGTTTTTTTGATACAACCAATTTAAAATGAATGATTAGGAAGTATGCAATGGATTAGGGATTGGTTGCCTAAAAAAATAGCTGCAATTATCTGTAATTAATTTTAGAATGATTAATTCGCTTACATAAATTGCAACTATATGTTTTTTAATGAATTTTACGACATTTGAAAATGTAAAATGTTTTTTTTTAATTTTTAATACAAAATTAAAGTTTTATATATACTAATTACAAAAATCCATGGTTGCCAGTTGGAAAATGGCCGCAAACAGATTTTGCCATAATTTCAATGAACGATTCTCGCTCCAGGTAAGTGGAAGCGCAAGAGAGAAGATGCACGCATTGATATGTGCTGTAATCAAGGAAGTTTAAAGGTGTCTGGAAGCCCAATGCTATGGCTCATTCGATCAAAAAATGTCCAGCCCAGTATGAAAATAACTGTCAGAGTTGGCCCCGCCGATTCTGCGCAATAACAAAATTCTACGAAATAATTTAATGTGTTGCCTAGTTACGCACTGATAAATCAGTGAGAAGTTAGCCAACACATTATAATTTTATGAGAGCCGGAGTACCGTTTTTTTGGATTGATCAAAACCTTCTTATTTTGGTGATTGGTGTTTATTAAATTGTGACTATAATTTTGTGTTTATTGTTTGTTACTTATAATATCGTAACAAAATGACTAGAGGTTGTATGGTTTTGTCGTGCAAATCCAAGGGTAACATACCCGTCTTTTTAACTTTAGGTAAGCATTTTTTATATTTAAATTAGGTGCTTCTTATAAGACGTAACGTTAGGTAACCGAATAAATAATAATATATCAATTATGAATAAGAGAAAATGAAAATTTCATAGGAAATATAAGTGGGAAAAGTAAGGCAATCTTAACTATCTTTTAGATGATTTCCACGATGTTTGTGTATTTCTGTGGATTATTAAAAAGAAATAAGGTTTACATTTAGGTACTTTTTATTTCATTTAATAATTTAGTACACTCTTTTAAAGGATCAAAATTATTGATTACTGGGCAGACCAGGCAAATTTTAATATATACAGGTCCCTCTAATTAAATGAAAGGAAGTACAATTTTGGTACGGTTTTTTGGGGCGCTGATTACAAATCTAAAAAAAAAATCGAAATGTTTCGTTTTCGAGATATTCATCATCAAAATTGAAAATCAAACTAACCTTATTTACACTATTCCTTCTTCTTATTGCACCAAATTCTTGATTTTTACACTAAATTGGCACACAATATTTCACAAACACCTTTTAAAAACTTTCTTTTATGTTTATTTTATACCTTTTTTACACTTTTATTTTTTAAGCAAATATTGCTGCTGCCTTTGAACTTAAAAGTTCGCAATTTAATGGAAAAAAGATGTAAACTAAATAAAATTACAAGGTTTTAAAAGGTGTTTATAAAATATCGTGTGCCACTTTAGTGTAAAAATCAAGAATTGTGTACAAAAAGAAGGGAGAATATAGTGAAAATGAGGTTAGTTTAATTTTCAACTTTGATGATGAAGATCTCGGAAACGAAACGTTGCCGAAAAGATATTTTTTCAAATTTGTAATCAGCGTCTCAAAAAATTTCTGTATACCAAATTTGATCAAAATCGGAGAGGAGACAACTTTCGAGACAATACCATTTGTTTAAAAATAAATTAGATTTTTGGTTTCTTAATCTTGCATTATCAACTTTTAAGCTCGACATATTGTACACACATAATATTTAACGGATATTGTTACAATGGATACCAGGTACCAAAGGTTACTAAACATTTTTAACCACTGTTATTCTGTCTCATGAATGTTTGTTATTAGTGAAAAGTATATGCCTAAAAAACAGTTATAAAAATTTTCACTTTTTTAAAGTACAACCAGAATCTTAGGATTAGATTAAACTCATTTACACTATCTTGCCCTTCTTTTATCACAAAATTGGTGATAGGTACATAATACTATCATACAATGTTTGAAATTTATTTTAAAAAATCGTGTTTTTATTTATTTACAAAGATTTTTGGTAAAAATACAAAACTTCCAAAAAAATCGACCATTAAAATAGGGAAAGGGAGTAAAGTGGCGCCATCTATTCTTCCATATTATATCAGATGATATAAAATCTAATATTACACAATAATTTTAAATATTCTATAGTAGTATCCTTTAATAACCAACAATTTTGTGCAAAAAATAAAAAAAAGTGAATGTTGGAATTTGACATTTGATGATGTCAATTTTATAGATAGTAACAAAGAATTATGGAAATCCGGCCCTGACCTACTATTTATTGCGCAAATTCCGCGGGGCCAACCCCCCTATTCCCGCTGCCCTGCACAATTTTGTTCTACAGTATTGGGCTTCCATACACCTTTAAACTTCCTTGGCTGTAATCAAGAGTATAATGTAGTGTCGATGTAGTTCTAGTATTTCTTTACTTATTTTTTATGAAACATAAATTTTAGAGCATGATGGCTATTTTTTTTTGCGTGAGAAAAACCTATATTTTCTTTTACTTGTATTTTTTACTTGAAAAGTTGTCTACAGAATCTTTAAAAAAAATCGATTTTTTTTCAATTATTCATTCATAGCACAACAAGCGCTTCCCAAAAAATAATATTTTTAATTTTATAAATGTCAACAAAATTGTCTAGGTATTTTAGACAATTTATGTTGGTACACCAGGGACCCGCGAAACAATTGATTGCGCTTAATTTTTAAATTTAAATCACGAAAAAATAAAAATAATTCATATTTATAAAGTTGGCCATTCAATTTTTTCGCTGGTCCCTGGCGTACCACATAAAACAGTCTAAAATCTCTAGACAATTTTGTTGACATGTATAAAAGTAAAAATAATATTTTTGGAAAGTGCTTGTTGTGCTTTTTTTATTAAAAATATTTGTTAAATGAAGGTGAAATTAAATTTATCTTATAAAATAATAAGTGTATTTCGATAAAATCTTCCATTTTGGGTGTAATCAGTTCTAAGAAGGAGGAATTCTAGGAAAGTTTTGCTGGTTAGGTTCGAGTAGTGCGTTACAACTTAAAAACTAGCAGAGTACGAAAAAATTTGACTTCCGATTCGTGAATAGCGCCCCAAAAACCCCTTGAATACAAAATTTTAATAAAATCGGCCGTGGGCCCGGTAAGTAAAAAATTTCCTTTTTTATAATTAAGTTGTCCTCTCATTTTAATTTAGTAATTATCACAAATTAAATATAATAATATTAATAAGATTTATAATAAAAGAAGTAGATCCTAATCCAATAAAAACAGAAATATTACTATCCATGAACAATGAATAAATAAATGAAAAAAAATCGATTTTCTTTAAAGATTCTGTGGACAACTTTTCAAGTAAAAAATACAAGTAAAAGAAAATATAGGTTTTTTCTCACGCAAAACAATCATGCTCTAAAATGTATGTTTCATAAAATATAAGTAAAGAAATACTAGAACTACTTTGACACTACATTATACCCTTGATTACAGCACATAACAATGCGTGCATCTTCTCTCTTGCTCTTCTATTTACCTGGAGCGAGAATCATTCATTGAAATCATGGCAACCTCTGTTTGCAGCCATTTTCCAACTGGCAACCATGGATTTTTGTAATTAGTATATATTAAACTTTAATTTTGAATTAAAAATAAAAAAAAACAGGTAAGTGTAAACAATTAACACTGATATACCTGTTTACAGCTGGCAACCCTAACGCTGCGGCTGACTGAGAGCTGGCAACCATTTCTTTTTCAATTTGTGACAATATTATCTTTCAAATGTCATAAAATTCATTAAAAAAACATATAGTTGCAATTTATGTTAGCGAATTAATCATACTAAAATTAATTACAGATAATTGCGGCTAATTTTTTATAGGCAACCTATCCTAATCCATTGCATACTTCCTTAACATTCATTTAAAATTGGTTGTATCAAAAAAACAGATCCTGCAGAATCGAGCAGTGGGATCCTGTACTATAACAACATCAAATATTAATGTCATTTAAATTACAGTAGTAAATACCTTGTAAGTCAGAAAATGTACATTTTTTACTATGCAGGTGTTACTTTGTTTCTGGAACCCGAATATGATATTTAAAGATGTCTGTACCTACCAGTTTTGTATCTTACTACCTGAATATAAATAGTAAAAAATACAAAAAACACAGAGACCAATAAAAATTCCTTTGCAATATTTACCTCTTTAAAAGATTATGTTTTTTTGTATCCTTAGGACAACCCATGAAGACTTATAAGACCCCTAAGTTCTAGATACCGCGGGTATCTAGTACTTAGGGGTTTTAAAGTAGATTTAAGATGTTTCTTTCTTCGTTTGGTTAACAATGTTCAAGTATTAAAACATGCAGATGTTGCACTTTACGAAACCATTTAGACACGGATGATAGTACTACCATGAAAGTTATACAAATAACTACTACCACTGAACCTTATTTAAGTGTGGGTAATTTCATATAAATGGGACCTTGATGGACAATTAAATGTGGATTCCGAATCACACACAAGAACACGCAGTCGCCTTTTACATTGGGAACCAAGGTAGACGTTGCCTAATTTCGATGATCTGACAAAATGCGGTGATATAGTTCACATATCAGGTCCAACGAAAGCAAAAACAAATAAAACGGCTTATGTTTAAGTTATTAGGTTCAGATTTGGTAGTAAAGCAGATAGGACGGTATTTAAAAAAAAATCCAAAAACTTTTTTTTAATCGGATTCAAAATCAGATAACATGTCTCAGTTTAAGCAACTAACTCAATTTACCTTATCCATTTTTATTATTGCGTTGTTAGGCAATTTGATTACTAAATATGTTCTATAGTTTTGTGGCGGATTCATGTTTCAGTTGTTTTCTTTGGCATTATTCGCCTTACAATTTTTGATAAAATGGGACCACTTCGCTCCAGGTCCCGGGGTATAA
The DNA here is from genome assembly GCA_019359885.1 of Listronotus oregonensis. Classification (NCBI taxonomy): domain Eukaryota; kingdom Metazoa; phylum Arthropoda; class Insecta; order Coleoptera; family Curculionidae; genus Listronotus; species Listronotus oregonensis. Next base: position 26,357 of record JAHBCN010005692.1, on the reverse strand, counting down.
CAAACTGAGCCTACTCAGTCCTATTGACTCCTACAAACTTGCAGACAGCTTGTAACAAAAAAAGAAGAGAAACCCTCCAAAATACCCAAAAAATCAGGAACACTAATCTACGGTTCGAAGGCAAGTCGGCAACCGTTGTTAAGATGAAAAATCAAAAAAAGAAATTTAAAGCGGTTTTTTTTCTAAAGATATGTATGGCAAGTAATTTCAAATCAAAAATATTTACATTTAATGACTATTTGCTGTGAAAACATTTAAACAACACGACAACATGTAAGTCATGTTTTGATTAGTTGTGATGTTTCATTAAAATCCAACCAATATACGGACAGCAGAAGATTGTCCCATTTTCTATATTGATAAAAACTTTTAGATCCTTATTTTTTTTTTTTAGGACTTTAGTTAAACAAAATTAAGTTTAAATTAAAGTCAGTCAATATTTCATATATTTACACAATTATTCCTTAACCGCATTACCATTACTACAATACTATATTAAATGGTATTAAATTTATTTAGGTTTTACTACTGCAAACCCTTTAAAATGATTTAAAATGTTCCATTATACCGCTTTTTAATGCATTTTAAATTGCTTCATTATCTAAAATGAAAGTGCATTTATATTATGAATGTGCATAATTAGGTAGTCTTCTTTTTTATTTGTAAATTTTTCAAAGGGCATGTTGAACCTACCTGAATTGTTTTACCTGTTACAATACTATTGGTAATATTATTTTTGCCAAAAAATTAAATAAATATAAAATAAACAAATGAATGAATGAATGAATGAATGAATGAATGAATGAATGAATGAATGAATGCATGAATGAATGAATAAATGAATAAATGAATAAATGAATAAATGAATAAATGAATAAATGAATAAATGAATAAATGAATAAATGAATAAATGAATAAATGAATAATGAATGAATGAATGAATAGAATGAATGAATGAATGAAGAATGAATGAATGAATTAATAATTGAATTGAATTAATGAATGAATGAATGAATGAATGAATGAATAAATGAATGAATGAATGAATGAATAATGATAAATGAATGAATAATAATGAATGAATGAATAAATGAATGATGAATAAATGAATAAAAAAACATAGAAACGAACAAACAAATAAATAAATTATTAAATAAATAAATAATTAGATACGTAAGTAATAAATAAAACATTATTAATTGGAATAATGAAAGGACAAATAGGAAATAACCGAAGGAACTAACAAACAACGAGCCGATTATCCAAGTGAACAAATAACTGTATGAGGAATATTATTAAATTTATAAATAAATAAATGCGCAACCAAATTATTTATTTATATTTTTTAGCCTTACCAATACGTATTTAAAGTAGTATACTGATAGTTTTTAACAAAATATTGCCTTGTTGTGTTCTGGCGTTCCAGGTATTTATTGTTACCTTTTTCTATTCCCTAAGTTAGATTGCAGATTATTTATATAGGTTAAATAAATTATATTGTTACTAAAAATAAACAAATATTTTTTATTAAAACCTATTAAAACAAAATGATAGGACGCTTTTAAAAACGAAGCAATAAGTAGGTAGGTAGGTTTAAAGTGAGTGGGTATAACACCCTTCCACCGCGACCGATCGGTCTATTGTGGCTCAAGCAATAAGTAAGATGAACATCTTACTTATTGCTTCGTTACTGTTTATTTTTATATAGTATCGTATTTTATTATATATTTTTTAAGTAATCTTGGAGATTCTACCAGAAAAAATAATTTACATACGCTTTTTCATTTTTTTTTAATATAGGCAAAGCCACAAAAATAAGCCTGTTTATTCCCTGATGAATAACCCTATATACCAAAGAAAATCAAACTGAATTTAAAACACTGTTTGTTCTCTTATTTGAAAAATAGACTTTTCTACTGCTCTTAACAATCGAAAAAAAATCCAATATTATATCTGATTTAAATTAAACATAGAATTTAATTTGTTCATTTTTTTTATTAAAAAATGTTTGTTGACGTACGTTCTAAAAATCCTGTTATCTTTCTTTAACCAATCTTATACAAAACCTAATACGCAAATTTATTTAAAATTAAAAACATTATAAATATTTATAAAAATTCTCAAAAATTTTGCACTTGGGAATAAAAGTAACAAACTCTGTTAGATTCAAGACTTTATAACAGCAGAAATTTAAAATTCTATCCCAAATCTACCTTTATCGTCAGGTTTTCCAAACTTTGCATATTTTTTAAAATTTTGACCTTTAAAAAAATTTAGTTACCATACGCCTGTGATCAACCCAATTTATCAAAATTAAAAACTTTTTTGTCGTAAAAAATTATACAAAATTAATTGTTGTGATTCTTTTAGGTGAATGTAACAAAAACTACAACCTCCTACCGAAAGCAACGGGCGTCCCTTTTGCAATTTAAGACACTTTCTATTCTACCCGGCTTCTGACGGCCTAATTTTTCATAAAAATAATAAATTGTTTTGCTAATAATACGGCGCTCCATGATAAAATTAAATCCTAACTTACGAGGGATAACTAATTGGAAGACTTCTTCCATTTTTATACTCTTTTGAAATGTTTCATTATTTAAATATTCTGCTTTCTAAATTGTGGCTTTGACTTGGTGCGTTTTCTAATGTTAAAGATTTGCAAAAAAGTATTGTCACAAAGCTTACAGGTGCTTAGAAAGGAATCTTTGAATCCAAACAGAACCGCTTTTATAGGGAAAAGGGTTCCCTGGCTTTAAACAGAAAGCGGATAGGACCGTTTTTATAGGGAAGAGCCGGAGATACGGCTTCAGGAAGGAACATCTGGTTCCTGTAACAAGGACTCTGTAGCTACCCACGTCACTAGACCGAAAGAGGAGGCATGACGGATCTAATCGTCTGCTCGTCATACTTTCCAGGAGACAGGGACACCAGAACACATATTGTTCTCGTGTCCGGTAGCGACACGAATAAGAGGAAATGTAAGAACTCTCTCTTCCAATCTGATATCGGATTCATTAGAAGTCTGATCTTATTGGGGAATTATAAAAAGGTGTGAGCCACAATAGACCGAGCGGTCGCAGTGGAGGGCGTAAAAAGTCCACTCACTTTAAACCTAACCTAATAACCTAACTTACTTTTGATTTTATTTTTGCCGGTTAATTTATCGAGTCTTTAAAAAATATTTCCATATTTTAATTTATTTATTTAAAGTCATATTACCTTTTTTAAAATATATTTTATTTCTTATCTTTTAGTTTTAGTAAAAATGTGTATTTTTTTGTAGTAAGTGGTGAAAGTTTTGATGTAAATATTTAAAAAGTTTTTTCATAAATATCTTACATGCACTATAATTTGACCAAGGTTTTTAGATGTTTTTTCTTTAACACCATACCTACAGCTTGTATTATTAAGCCAGACCGTCACCATTATACGTATTAGTCCATTCCATAAGAAGTACTGAACCGATTTTAATGAAATCGTTACTGTTGCCAATAAAAAAATTGGTTTTAATTTGATTTATGTCCCACTTAAATATTATCTTATAATACATAGTTACTACACACATTTAAGGGAATATAATACCCTCGGGCATTAAAGAAGTTTCTAATGCTCTCAGTCATTAAAAAAAAATAGAAAAAATCAAACTAACAACTTTTTATTAACGAGAAAGCTTATTTGTCATTTATATTAAATAAACAGTTATAAAAAGACCCAGTAAAAATTTTACCGCCTTTTGATGAGTCAATGTTTTCTATTATTTCGTGATTTTCACTAACAGAAATTGACGATGATTGAACGTTTTTTGATGTTAATGGTCTCATTATTGGTACTCCTGCTATCAATTTCGGTATTTTGTTTTTAGAAAGTATACTTTTTTCTAAATATCCCTCAACCATAGCTGAACTTTTCCAACCGCCATGTCTTTTCAATGTGGTCATGTTTGACCCGCGTTCGCCAACCAAGCTGCAGGAAGGAAGGAATCTTGCCTTTGGTGTTTTTCCCAACTGGCTGTGAAACACAACGACCGTTAAGGTAACACAAAAAGAATCTATTGATGTTAAAGTTTGTCGGGCGTAAGGACCAATAAGTTGGTGTGTGGTAGGTAGTGTCTCCGGTAGCGTAGTGGTCAGAGTATCAGCTCGCGGGCCCGGCGATCCGGGTTCGATTTCCAGTGCCGGAGAGACACTTTTAGGTAGTAGTTATTTAAAGTACGTCCGTGGTGGACATTTAAAAGATGCTGTGAAATGCAACATTTGCATGTTTCAGTGCTTGACAACGTTAACGGAACAAACTGGGAAGAAATGGGTTAAACACCGGAAAACCCGGCATACGGTACTTTGGTACTAGGTTTATATATGTATATTAATCCGTAGATATAATACAATATAATAATCCTTCGTGAGCTGTCATAAAGATAAAAAAAAGTTCTCAGTAGCTTTAAACAACCCACCTCCTTTTCATCAATAATTGTAAATACACACTTTTTATTGGTCTTCGTTTCGGGGATATTAACTATTAATAAGAATGCTCTATCCTCAATAATGTGTTCAACCAACATATTAACTAACTCTTGGCGGTAGCTCCCACCAAATACACCAAATAACAAAGCCACTTTGTACATCAAAAAAGTTTCATTGGGAGTTTTACAGATAAATTTTAGATCTTCTTCTCGAGCCAAAATTTTCGATTTCTTTGATTTATAGCCTTTGCAGCCTTGCTTTAAATGCTGGCCTTATTTGCAATATTTAGAATGTCTATATTTTTATTTACTATTATGTCTTCTTTAACATTGAAAATTTTGTCCATAGGAAATTAGAAGTAAAAGTTCTAGACTATAATCGACACACATAATTAGTATCTTAATATAATTTACAACAGCAATTTTAACATACCAATTCTTGGAAATATCAAAGTACTACCATCTCGTTGATAATTTTTACATCATTATTTTTTATCCAAATCGAAACCATAAACTTTGGCAGCATTTACAGCAATTTCGTCCGGAATTAACGGAGAATCCATTATTTTATAAACATTTCAGTTTTGACTTTGACACAGCGCGACAATGAACACTTATTACCTTTGTTTATTTAGAACTATATAGGTAAAAAACCATTTGTGATTTTAATTTTTCTCTTATTTGCGGTGCTCAGAACCATAGTGGCCCAAACCACAAATTTGTAAAAATCCAGTAAATTCATTATAATAAAGTTTAATTACTGCATTTTTAGAAGCATAGTGGTTCAAGCCACCTTTGGTTTGTTGTTTATAGATGGCAGTATACATTTTCTTTTGGAATTTGGTGAATTATGATCAATGCAAAAATAAGTAATTTTTTTATATTCGATTTACTCCTTTCAAACAATATTGGGGTTGGGCCACTATGGTTCTAAGCGTCTCAATTTAACTTAAAATTATATAAAGTAGGGCATAAAATGTTGTGTGTACCACTGGCATTACTTTATGTCTATACCCTCGGCCAAACATCTTCATAATACATAAATAACTATAATACTTTCGGAGAGATACGTGGACAAATATGCATAAAACTAAACATACAAACATGCCTACAAACATACATGGACCATACATTTTATATGTTTGTTTGTATGCTCTCATAAATAATATAATAAAATATATAACCTTCTTTTCTTTGAAGTCGGTTAAAAAAGGCGTACCTTGTTGTAAAGAATTACATTAGTGAACAACCTCTTTTATATTTGAAACCCATATCCTGCCATTTAAAATGCAGTTAAAAGTCCCGAAATCGAACATCACAAATCATTTTAACAGGCTTGCTTTACTCCGTGTTGCAGTGGCTCATTCAAATTCAAAGCATCCTCAAGTCTTGCTGTCGTGCTGCATTGGCGCTTTCTCGATTTCTCCTTTGCTATTGAGATATTTTTATAAGTTTGCTGATTAGTTTTGAAAATTAGTTTGTAGAATATAAAAGCTATTAAAATAATAGTTTTCTTTTATTATTCTAAAAATAAAAGCCCTTTAAAAAATAGATGTATATTTAATAAATACAGGGTGAGGATTTTTAATGGAACACTGCTTATAGCTGCTCTAAAAATTGGATTTCTCTAAAAGTCCGAAAACAAGTTTCTTAAATTTTTTGTGAGCTTTTCTTTTGTCTTGTAAAAAATATTTAACTTCCAAAGAAGAAACCTCTTGTGGCACCTTTTTTAAAACCTTATTAAAAAAAGAATTTGTCCCTTATATTTTTTACACCTGTCAAACCATGTGTCAAAAATTTAATAATATCTAAATTTTAACCACTTAATAAACAACTACATTAACAATGATATAAAAACTATAACGTTACCTTTTTAGCCCCTCCGCTGTGTTCGCACGTCGGCGTCGTCGTCGTGGTTGGGCCCAGTAGGATCTTTTGGAACATGCGCTGGAGTTGCTGGTTATCGGCAACTCTTGTTGCTAGCGTATGGAACGGGATCCGAAGCTAAGACGAGCACAAGGCTTACCTCAAGGTGTAAGCATACCATGCTGATAAGTGAATGACATCCTGTGCCTTAAACAGGTGTCTCCAACAGAGCAATCTCTCAGAGTATCTAGCCTTACTGCGGTAATGCGGGGCTCTGCTGTGGTGGACTATTACTTCCCTAGCTCCAAACAGAAAGCGGACAGAACCCCTTTCATAGGAAAAAAGTGACAAAGGTGCTCTGACCGAAACGGATAAATCCGTTTCGAGAGGTGCCCTTCAAGTCACAGGCGCCTGTTTCACAAGAAAGGACTAATCCATCCCGAACAAACAGGTGCTTAGGAAGGGATCCCTTAATCCAAACAGAAGGCGGACAGAACCGCTTTTGTAGGGAACAGTGTTCCCTGGCTTTAAACAGAAAGCGGATAGGACCGTTTTCATAGGGAAAGGCCGAAGATACGGCCTTAGAAGAAACATCTGGTTCCTGTAACAAGGACCTGGTAGCTACCCACGTCACTAGATCGGGAGAGGAGGGCATGATGGATCTAATCGTCTGTTCGTCATACTTTCTAGGAGACAGGGACACCAGAACACATATTGTGCTCGTGTCCGGTAGCGACACGAGTAAGAGGAGATGTAAGAACTCTCTTTCAATTTGATATCGAATTCATTAGAAGTCTGATCCTATTGGGAGAAATATAAAAAGATGTGAGCCACAATAGACCGAGCGGTCGCAGTGGAGGGCGTAAAAAGTCCACTCACTTTAAACCTTACCTAATCTAACCTAACTTTTTGGCTTGTTGAAAATGTGCCCCATTAACCTATTGAAACACACCCAACTAAGGCTGAAACTCTTTCTTCACTTTTCTCAAAACTTCTGGTGTGATTAAACGTATCTCTGCCCAAATCCTTGCCTTTAAATGTTTTAGATTTCTAGGTCAGGTGATGTAGACTCTTGTTTTTAAATAGCCTCATAAATAAAAATCTATGGGTGTAATATCCGGATATCTAGGCGACCATTCTATAAATCCTCACCTTCATATCCACTTATTTGAAAAGGCTGCATTAAAGAATTATCTTACATTTCTTGTAAGGTGGGGAGGGACTACATACTTCTGAAAAAATATTCTTTCATCCAGATTGCCATTATGTGTAAATATTCTTTGGAGTTATTGTATTAAAAATTTTTGAAGAAAATTTAAATACTGGTCATTATTTTAATCTATTGTGGATGTTCATCGGCAAACTATCCGCAATTTTTACGATTAACTTAAAACAAATATTCGTTAACTAGTTTGGAGATCTAGATTTTGTCCAGCGAATATCTAAAGCCTAGAACAACTATTAATTTCCTTTAAAAAATGAATATTTTTTCGTTTAATTTTTAAACTTACTTGACCTTCTAAAATAAATGTTTCTTCGTTATGGAAAACTACTCATATAAAATCAATTTATCCGTTGTTCAATGCGGCCATCTTCTTTGCCAAATTATTCCCTTCCATAAAAGTCATCATTCAATATATCTTGTACTAGCATTATTTAAAATTGTTTTATTTCAGCTGATTTAAAAATTTGAAATGTTTGTAAGATTTTTATTATTTGTTATCTTTAACGCCGCTCTATGATCAAATAATTTTTTGTTAAAAGGATGGGGCCCCTTCTGACCCTGCAAGAAATGTAAGAGATTCTTAAATGCTGCCTTTTCAAATAGGTGGATAGGAAGGCAAGGATTTATAGAGTGGCCGCTTAGATACCTGGATGTTACCCACCGAAACGTAAAAAAACTTTTTGTCACTACCCTGTATATAAAAACGCAAAATCTGAAAATATTATAATATTAAAGATATGTTAACTACAGAAGAGCAAGAAACTAAAGCGGGCGTGTAAATGAAATAAGGAACTAATTTTCCATTCCAATGGAAACCACAGTGTTGTATTCAAACGAAAATATATGCTATACTGCACTGTGCAAAGAAAAACAGGGAGGCTTATAAAATAAGCACTTTTGCATAAAACCTGTAAGACATCACGAAGCACAGAAACCCCAATGGTAACATCCAAGCTGACATGGATGCCAAAAGTCCTGGAAGAACGCAATAGTTGTAACTTATTGTGGCACTGAGCATTCGGGAACTAAGGCAACGAAAGCGGATGAGCATTGAGACAGGGAATCATTCACACCAACTTTGGCCCTAACCTGCCCTTGAGTGTCAAAATCCTACACGAGGGCAACTAATATGAATTAAAACAAACAGAGGAATGCTGGGGGGTTTAGTAGGATTTAAATGGAAAGGCTTAAAAAGCCTATCAAAAGAACGAAGGAAAATCTACTCAGACAAAGTAGAAAAAGACTTTGCATAACAGTAGGGCTGCTAACAGGGCACGAAAACCTAAGGGAACACAAAAAACAGGCATTATTTGGTCAACGAAAATGAGCTCGCCGAAATATATGTTAATCAACCAGTCTTAGGATTATACATACTTGTAGAAGGAACAAGACCAGTAAAAGGATTGGTATAAAAGAAAATGGGAGACTAGGCACAAAAAGCCCAGGCTGCACTGCCTCCGGTAGTAACTTAACACGTCTCCAGGGATCGGTACAGGCATGGACTTCCGGGTCTCAGACACTTAAAGGCCTTTACAAGCAAATAAATGAATGTACCGTCTCAAACTACTGGAGCAATCAAGGGTACACCTTAAAACTCTAGTAGGACTGTACACAGGACACTGCAGATTAGAAATAGCACATAAACAAGATCGGCCTAGCAGAAGACGCCGAGTGCCGCATGTGCATGGAGAAGGGTTAATCGGCAGAACACTTACTGTGTTCGTGCCCAGCAATGACACCGACTCAGATTCGCAATCCTCGGCAATGACACCTTGTTGCCGGGGAGGTAAAGATCTCTCCACCAACTTGATCATCAGATTAATTAGAAGTCTGAACCTGGTGGGAGAAATGCAAAAGAGTGTGAGCCACAATAGACAGATCGGTCGCGGTGAAAGGGTATTATACCCACTCACTTTAAACCAAACCTAACCTAACCTCCCAGGGAAAAAAACTATAGACAAATTTCCTGTATTACCTGTAGTGTCCAAAAAAATATAGGCAACCCTGTACACATTTATGTTAAATTTTGTTTAAAGAATTTTAGTGCAAAGTACCTAAAAATACAATAAACTTACTAAAATACTACTCCTAAAATTATCCACATTGCAAGTAACTAGCCAAAGCAAAGCCGAAAACTAAAAGTATTACAGCAAGTCTGCGAATGTTTAATTAATGGAACAATCCAGAACAGAATAAATTTGGGATAAAGACACGAGGAGTTTTCTAATTATTCTTTCCCGTAAGTTAATATTTAATTTTATCATGGAGCGCCGTAAATTTGGCAAAACAATTTATAATTTTAAAGAAAAATTAGACCGCTGGGAATTGAGCTTGAGGGTCTTGAGGGGCAGCTTTCTTAGTTGAAAAGGGGATAGCTGTGTTGCTTCTCGAAGGGAGATGTAGTGTTATGCCCTTAACAAAATAATTTAATTGATATTTTTTTTGTTGAAACTTTGGCAGAAGGATCACGTGATATATTGTAAATATGTTCTATAGTTTTGCGGTCTCCTGCATTGTGTTCAAAAAGCTCCCAGAAAAAAAGTCTATATGGTGTGGTTATGCCATTTTGCAAAAAATTCATTCTGGTGCAATAAATGTATTTTGCAATTGAATAATTATACTTGCAATATTATAAGATCGACTGGAAACTCGAAAAAATCGCTTAAAAATCATTACTCGAGGGTTTTTGGGGATGCCGAATTCAATTCTGGCATTAGAATTACCCGGGGGCACTCGGGGGTGGCCCTGCGGGGGTGCCTGGGAGTGATATTGCAGCGTCCATGAAAACCAGCCGAAAATCGTTACTTGAAGGGTTTCGGGAATGCCAGATTAATTCTGGCATTCGAATTACCCGAGGGAGCTCGGGGGTGGCTCTGCGGGGTGCCCGGGGGGTGATTGGGGAAGAAATTGCAGCATCCATGAATATCAGCCAAAAATTGTCACTCAGGGGTTTTCGAGGATGCCGAAATCAATTCTGGCATTAGAATTACTGGGGTGCGCTCGGGGGTGGCTCTGCAGGGAAAGGTAATGAAGGAAGTAAAAAATCACCCCGCAGAGTGACCTCCGAGGGCTCCTGGGTAATTCTAATGCCAGAATTGAATGCGGCATCCCCAAAAACCTTCGAGTAACGATTTTTGGCTAATTTTCATGAACGCTGCAATTTCCCCCACAATCACCCCTTGGGCACCCCCGCATAGACACTCCCGAGCGCCCCCGGGTAATTCTTATGCCAGTTTTAAATTCGGCATCCACGAAAACCCCCAAATAATGATTTTTGAGCGATTTCTCCGAGTTTCCAGTCGTTTTTATAATATTGCAAGTAATTATGCAGTTGCAAAATGTATTTATTGCACCAAAATGCATTTTTCGAAAAATGGCATAACCACACCATATAGACTTTTTTCCTAAAAGCTTTCTGAACACAATGCAGAAAACCGCATCTTGATATCTGCTGACCTTAAAAATTTCTTTAATTCGGTCGATTTGGATCTAAATGCCCTGGACAAGGATCCATGTTTTAATAAATTCTCGTTAGGTTACTCGCTTGGAAAGTTTTTTAAGCAAGAGACCACTTCGGTCCTGGTCTCAGGGTATAGCGAACTGAGTATGGTCAGTTCTATTGACCCCTATGAGCTGGCAGATTATCTAATCTGACTTTACTAGAAGTGCTGCGAAAATTAACTTTCCTAATAATGTTACCTCAAAAATTTTAATGGCACGCCATGTATTGAACATTAGAATTAAATTAGGCATACTTTTTTAAACATTTTTGTTTCTGAAGATTTTTCCTAAACTCAATGCACACACCGGCAAAACTCTTGGATCCCCCACATTTTCTAGAAAAAAAAAAACAAAATATTCTAATTAATTTTATAAACTTTTTGCCTCTATTACAATGCTTTTAATACATTTTACTATGCGTTTAAGTGTTACAATAGAAGAAAAAAAATGACAAGAAAATTAGTACAAAAATTAAATGTAATTAAAAATTTCTATTTTAAAATTAATGCACAAAAAAAAGACTTTAACAAACCTAATACGCATTATGGCTTCCTCTATTCTGGAGTAGTGAATTGACCCGCTGTGACATTAAAAGAATTAAATTATTAATTTGTTTTTGTGGATTTGTGTTTTAATTATCTTTAACTGCTTTAATTAGCTCCTAAGAAGTTGTGGAGGGTTATGTTTTCTAAATATTGCTCGCCAATCATATCCCACACATGCTCAATCGGATTCATATCCGGTGAGTTTGCTGGCCAATCCAATCTTTACACATTTGCTTCTTCCAAAACATTTTTGGACCCTTTTTGCGGGGTCTGGTCCAGCATTGTTGTCCATAAAAATAAAATTTTACCCCAGTTCTTCTCTCATGGGTTAAATAATTGGTCTAATGACATTTTCTAGGTGGATGTCTCCTGTCAACGTTTGTGGTATATGAATAATGAGAATAAGTCTTATCCGACGACCATACATAATACTTCCCCAAAACATCTCGGTCCCTGCAAAGTGAGTCGTGCTCATACGTTTGCTGTCACTATTTAATCCGAACCTGGACTCGTCGGAAAAAAAGACGTTTCTTTAATGTGGTAAAAACCAATTTATGTGTTCTCTAGCCCACACTAAGTGGGCGACTGTGTGTTGTCTAGTAAGTCGAGGCACTCTTAAAGGTCTTCTCGATCTTAGATTGGCACCACCAAGTCTTCTTCAAAGTGTACGATTCGAAATTAACCTACCATATGTTCGTTTAAAATGTGTTCTGTCAGCGGGGACCGAGCTATATAGCGATCCTCGTTTGCATTTGTAACTCTTTGACGTCCACCACTCGGTCTTCTATTCACATTTTTAGTCTCTTAAAACAATCGGCTAATTTGAATAACAGATGATCTGGGCATATTAGGTGCTTTGAAAATTTGATGATTTGACCAATATTTTTAATAAAAACAGGTAATTTTTGATCTATTAAAAAATGAAATTGAGTGTGCAGTGTGTGCAGGCATTTTTCGATAAATAAAAATTAAACTGTTTGTTTTGAAATGCTATTTTCTTGAAAACCAACAAGTATACGTATACTATATAATGGTTTTATATCAGTAATGGCTTGTAGAATTCAAATCTTGTAAAATATACCAGGTGTTCCATTTAAAACATTAAAATTCACGCTAATTTTATCTTAACCAGAAGTGATAGCCAGATGTTAATAAAACCAAATTTGGCATCTAATGACATAATATATTATTCTAAATTTTAAAAGCGGTATATTTTTTTTAAGAAAATAAAAGGCTTGGTAGTGATTTTGTTGTCATTCGGTATAAGGAAACACATATTTAATTAACGGGGAATTCAGTTTTTTATATTATGCGTCGTGATTAGAAATCATTATTTCCTTTTTAGATTCTTTCTCAAGGGCATTTCTTAACCTACTATATCGCTTGCCCCTAATTTATTAAAACATATTTTATGGGTCACACTTTCTCAGAAAATGTTTAAGGTATAATTAATTTACTGGCTACCTCGATAAAGTAGGTCAACAATGAATATTAACTTCATGAAAGATGTTTCTTGGAGTGTCGTCTTAATTTATCTTAAAGGTAACGTAAGGTATCTCCATTCAACTACTGGTGAATACTGAATTAGCATCCGTCGTCTGAAAGCCTCAGTGCAATAAGACTCTATAAATACTCTTTTAGACATGTAACTTATTTAATTAGTTCATTTTTTTCCTAATTTCAATAAAATGGGATAATTACTTTTTTTAAACTTAAGGTTAAAAACCATAATTGTGACGTGTAGAAACTCTTTATGTGTATATACCGAGATCAACTGAAATAATACGTATAGCTTTTAATCGTTGCATTAAAAAAAATATTTAGAGACTTGTTATACCGTGTAGGTCAAAAAAGTTTGAAACAAATAGGTTTTTATTGTTATTGAGATATTTAAAAAACGTTTTCCGAAAATCAGTTTTGCATGTCGGATAACTTAACGGTGACAAAGGACCCCCCACAAATCAAATGGAATTTGGATTTCTGTCAAATTACCTGAAATTTTTGGAAAGAGAGTTCGTCCCATGGGCTTGAACGATTTCTATGGATATTTTCGCGTACCTCTTAAATCCTCTGATGTTGATATAGAAAAATTAAAGGATTCTGTGCTTGTAAGATATTGAAATTAAATTTAGCCATTCAGGAAGTTTGCTGCTTAGTAAAGCGATATTTCAATTTCTAATGCCTAAATTTTATTGCAATATCTTCGTGCATATAAACGGATCCTTCGGTCAGTTTTTTCTATATGTAACATCAGAATTCAAACGTAGGAAACTTTCCCCCTGGAGACTTTTGTTCAGCACACTTTAAACTACTTTTCCCCAAAATTTCAGGTAATTTGACAAAAATCCAAATTCCATTTGATTTGTGCTGGGTCCTTTAAGATATGAGATATAAAATGCCACAAAATAAAGTGGAAAGTTTAATAAGAAATACTTTGGAATTTAGTTTTAAAGTGATTTTCTTAGTTTCAAAGATTTTTTTTTATCTTGGGACAGTCCACGAAGGCTGATGCCTAAGTACTAACGTACCGTGGGTGTCTTCAGTGTGGTAAGAGGGAGTTTGTTCACACGGGACTTAAATTTTTGGAGATTGGGAGGAGAACGAAAACTTCTGCGGGCAGGCCCTAGTCTTGACAATCTAGGGATGAAGGAACGAAGAAAGCGGGAAGTTCGGGGCCTCTCTAACTGAACTGTAAAAGGATGCATAAAAGTTGCACTACGTGTTGCTCTGTTGGGAGCTGCCAGAGAAGGAATTATACTGGCCAACTCCTCTGAGCAGAAGCAGTGAAAATACCTATAGAAGAGCGACAGATCCCCTACAGCTCGACGGTGGGCAAGAAGAGGAAGCCTTTCTGTGAGCGTTGGATCATTAACAAGACGAACGGCTCTTCTTTGAATGAAGTCCAGAATGCTAAGTGTTGTAGGGCACACCATTCCCCAGACATGAGAACAATATTCTAAAGAGGGTCTGATTTGGGATACATACAGAGTGTACAGATTGGAAGAAGAGAAATATTTTCTGGCTCGGAAGAGAAATCCGAACGTTTTTGAAGCTGCCGAAGCTATGGATAAAATGTGTTTGTGCCAGTTGAGGTTATTCTCAAAAGTAACGCCGACAAGATTAAACGACTCTTTGTTCTGCAGAACTTGGCCGCTCATATGGGATGAGCATTTGCAACCTTTTTTCGCGACAGGGAACATGACTGGGTTTTCGAAGCATTAAACTGAACAAGATTTTTGGCGCCCCAATCTAAGATAAGTTTGAGGTCTTGTGAAAGAGACATCTGCATTGACCTGCGCTTGTTTTCGAAATCAGGATTACACGGGCTTAAGAAATTGAATACTAGAGTGGAGGGTACTATCGTCAGCAAAACTATGAATGTGATTGATTGTGGAAGAGAAAGATCGTTAATGTGTAAAAGAAATAGCGTGGGTGCCAGCACTGAGCCCTGGGGCACCCCAGCATTAATTTGGTAGAAACTGGAGGAATGACCATCTACACTAACTGATATACGTCGATTAGAAAGGAAACTGGAAAGCCAAGAGCAAAGCTTAGATGGAAGACCGTAAGAAGGAAGTTTGTTAAGAAGCCCATCATGCCAGACCTGATCGAAAGCTTTGGATATGTCAAGAGCAACGATCTGGGATTCACCAAGAAACTCAAGGGACTTGTTCCAGTTGTATGAGACAAAGGAAAGAAGATCAGCTGTGGATCTACTGTGACGGAATCCATATTGTCTATCATGTAAGAAATGTAAACATTAAGAAATTGCGATTTCTGCGACATACTGTATTTGTATTTTTGTTCCTTAGTAAAAATTAATTTATTATGACCTATTTTATGTTTTTAAATAAAAACAAATATATTTATTTCTTGTCGTTAATCAAACAGAAAATTAGTCAAATTATTGTATACCTGATACAAGACTTGTTTTAATGTCCTGTCTCCAAAAGCAAATAATTAATAGCGTCACTCTAAATAAGCTCATAAACAAATAATCTGTTTTTAAATTCGTAACATAGTGTTCAATATCTTGTTAACATTATGTATTTTTAAACGGAAATATAGAAATTATACCTTGGGTGGCTAAAAAGTTTAAAATAAAAGATAACTTTATTATTAAATTTTAATATAAATTTATATTTTTAAAATTTTAAAAACTACAACTTAAAGTGTCATCAAGTATTTCATACAAAACAATGAAACAAGTAAGGCGTCAAGTCGACGGATATGTTTAAACCTATTTTTATTTAATTAATCAATATAAAATCATACAAAAGTTGCTAATACAATCATTTTTAATGCGTAAAAAATTATATTACAGGTCCACAAAAGAAAAAAAGTTTAAGGTCTAAAAACTTGACCATCTTTATGTTTTTGACCACAAACTGTTCTCGCATTCGGATTCAGGTACCCCAAAAACATAAAGAGGCTATGTAATTTATTAAAACAGGATCTCGCAAAAATCACATTTTCTTAAATGTCCTATTTTTTTTTAAACCGGGTAAATAAGCCTAAAACTTACTTCTTAGTTTGTTCTTAAAAGTTTTTGTGGTATTTTACTCCTAATATATATATTTTTTATATTTTTATTTTAATTAATAAATTTTTCACCCTAGCAGCAGTCACGTAACAAATCTTTTTTAAATAATTCGAGACGTACAACTAATTACTTAAAAAAATTTCTATCTCCAACTTTTTGTTTATATTTGTGCTATTATTTAAAACGATCTGTAGAATCGAAAAAACCAAAAATACAAAGGGTGTCCAATTTAAAAATTAAAATTTTTAGTCATTTCTGGTGAAACCAAAAGTCAAAACATCTTGTCATAAATGCAACATAGTCCAGTAAATGAAGGGACAAAGCTGTAAATAAATATGTAGCAGTTTTCCCTTGTGGCGCAATTCTTAGGTCTTCGGGAATGCTTTCGAGCAAAAAAAAGTTTATCAACATTAACAGGTGGGAAAGAGCTGAAAATGACCCCTCAAGGCCCAAAAAATGGGTTTCCCGCTAATATCTGAAAAAAAATGGAGACCGCCTTGTAGTCTGCAAAAATGGTTTTTATTATTTTTATCGAAAAATCTATAGTTTTCAAGATAACGGGACCCAAAAGTCCCCTCATTTCAACAGTCGCTCTACCGCTAGAATGCCGCTATCTTCATGGATTCACTCATAAGCGGGCGGACAAATTGTTCCATTACTCGGGCAATAATGTAAATTTTTTAATCATTTAAAGTTCACCGGAATGGAAAAACCTGTACCTATCATTGCATATAAGTTAAGGTCCATTCTGATTTTTCTAGAATATTAAAAAACCGGTTAAATTTTTTTTCACAATATTTTGAGAGTATCTCATTAATTTATTGATATTTTTTGAAAAATTAGCTAGTTATTAACATTTCTTCTTTATAATGAGACCTTAGCAAGTGTTCAATGATCCCAGAAAATTTTCCTTACCATCTTTTTTGCGTTTTGATAAAACATTGTTTTGCCCATCTGCATTTTTTAGCCGTTTCCAGCTATCTATCCAGTGTGGAATGTTATGGATTTTTCGACGGCCGTTTTTGCGAAATATATTGGTGTTGCGAAAAAAATGGTGCCATTTTTTTAGATTTTGAGGTAATTCTTATTTTTTGTTTAAACAAAAATTCTCTTATACGCACATTTTGGCAGATATTCGCGGGAAACACATTTTTGGGACTTTGGGAGGCCATTTTCAGCGGGTTCCCATGTCGAAATCGTGACAAACGTTATGTCGCTTAAAAGCATTCGCAAAGACCTAAGAATTGCGCTACAAATGAAAACTGTACGGATTTATTTACAGCTTTGTGTACTTTCAGCTCTCCAGTTACTGGCCTAACAGTGACTTTTCGTTAAAATATAACCCCAACAAATTATGGTAACGCCGATAAAGAAATAATAAATTGGGAGCCGAAAATTATTTTATTATCACGTAGGGTATAAAATTCACTTTTCAATGATCCACAAGATTCGATTAGAATGCATTTTTGTTAAATTTTATATATACCAGAAATTTTGGGTTTTATGTGACTGCACATAAAAATATATAAAATTTTACTTGAAACTAATAAGTTTGGTCCACTTCTGGCTTAACCTATAATAATAATTTACATCCATTTAGATCACAATTTACACCTCTTATGTGCTTTTTCAATTTTTAAGTGATATATTTCATAGCTATGGTGAAAAGCTGTTTGCAATACTTTTGTTAATATCCGGTATATGGATAATTTATATGATATATATGTAATAGTTATTTACCTAACAAGTGCGGAAAGTGATACTTTGAACGCGACGGCAGTTACACGAACGACGCGAAGCGGAGTTCGGGTAAGCGTCAAGGGTGGAAAGACACTTTCCGTACGTGTTAGGTACAACATTTTTCTACAAGTGTGTGGAAAAAGTCAAACTAAACAACCATTAGATAATATTTATTTTTACCATTACTACTTATTATTATTAACAGCATTAATCATAAAAGAACAGTTGGTAGCATTTTGCAAATGAATAGCAGAGGCAAGTTGTTGTGGGTAAGTTGCGGAGTTGGAGATTGCCGTTGAGGTGCAATTGAACCGGTCGTCGTTACAGGTAACAGAGACACATTGTTGTTTGCTAGAAGACGGTACAATGAGCCTTAAGTTCGTTTTGCTGTGTTCAAAGGTAGATGAATTTTGGGATAATATTTTGTTTGATAAGTCCTTCTTAAAACTTGTAGAGCTTTCTAGGTAGCCTTCTGCAGATGATGGCTTCCAACCTCCCAGTCTTTTAATATTCGTTATACCTTTATCAAAATTAGCTAACATTGTAGCTGAGGAACGGCAAAAGTTCCCGTGTAAAGTTCTGGGTTTGGAAGTCGTAAATAGGCAGCTATTTCAGAGGGCATCTTGCCAAAAGTATTTATTCCTATGCACTGGACAGTACAAACAATTTTTTGTAATTAACAAAAATCTTCTATGTGGTGTTTTGGGCTTTCGTAAACTGGAATACTTTCTATACAAAGCTAGATATTTTCCATTTTCAATTTCCTTGGAAATGACAAAACTTCGGCTAGAATGGTTTTTGGAGTCTGGAATATTTACAAGCACACAGCTAGTCCGAAAATTGTAGCTACCTTCATCGCTAGATAGACATCATCTGGAGCATCATTAATAAATTTTGCTATTTCATCTTTCGAGAAAATTTTGGCCTTCTTGGGTCTAAATCCCACATTTTGCTTCTTCAAAAATGATGTTCTTTTCGATCTTAATGACACTTTTTAACATGGAATACCTTGACCATAAGGTATTGGGTTTACATGTTTTAGCAAGTTCCGCGAAATATGCCATAAAAACTTCTTCTTTCATACTTTTGATTTTTTCTCGCCACACCAGCTTGTAAATGCTGTATATTCTTTCTCGTACCTGTGCCTCGACTTGGACGGCAACAAATCTAAATTTGCTATTTCGGCTGCTTTGAGAATCGATTCAGGTAATTCCTCGTCAGAAGACTCCATGGGAAACGTTTTTTATTCAAAATCGACGATACTGATCAGAATGTACTAAAGACACTTTTAATTATCGATGACTTTTAATGACTTTAATCTTTTATAATATGGACACCGGCACCGGTCAAAACTAAAAATCTGACAAGCAAGTTTAATATATACCAGGATGTTTGAAACAATGTTTTTAAAACAATATTAATTTTTAGTGAATATTTCGTTGATTTTACACCTAATTTGTACAAATGAAAGAATACCATGCCAATAATAGAATTATACTAAGTCAAACTTCAGAATTAAAAACATTTTAAGTACCTGTTTAAGTGGGAAATTTGCAAGGGTATACTTTTCCGCACTAGTGCGGAAAAGTGAATATTTTCCGCACAAGTGCAAAAAGTGACACTTTCCAAACTAAATTGCGGTGCGGAAAAGTGCTGCTTTCCACACGCTAGTAGAAAAAATATTTTATTTTACATTTCTAAAACACACTGTATGTTTCGAAAATATTTTAAATTTTCTGGATTAGGGTCACGCTTTTTCTAGTAAAGAGTCAATGAAACTGAGAAAGAACCTGAACATTTTATGATGTGTATGTTCTTTATATTTTATGAAGTTTTGCATTAAATGAGTTTGAAGTCAAATTCAAATCAGTGACCTTTATCTAAATTCTCACGTAACGAGAACTATTTTGCTAGTTTAACCAAATAGGAAACTTATCTAAAACTATACCGTTTTCCAAATAATTTCATCATTGAAGTGTTTCATAACTCGCGTGAACTTCCGAGATTGCCTCGGATAGTCCTTGCCAATGCATTTTCCTCCAGATTGATTTTCGATTCAATTTTAAACTGAACGAAACAAATTTGCTATCGGTACACAACGAAGGGGAGGGGGGCCCCAATACTGCTAACGCAAACGAAAAGTGGTAGTAAAATATTTGTAATTTAAAAAAAGGGGGCAAACAAATAACAAAATTTTTGATTTATAATAAAAAAGGGGTTACCTTTTAAAAAATTTGTTTTAAGTAAACAAAGGTAATATTTTTTCGCTGAAAAAAAACCAAATTTTCTTTTTAAGTAAAAATTTAAAGGTCAAATTAAAATAATTTGAGAAAAAAAAGGCGAAAAAAAAAATTTCAAATATTAACGGTTTTTTTTTTTAATTTATATCTTCTCTATATTTTTTTTTTTATTAAAAATGTTTAAAAACCTTTTTTATGGGCAATTTAAATAGCTTTTTTTTTTAGGAATTTTTTTGTATCTCGTATGGTTTATACAGGGTGTCCCAAAAGAAATGGGACACAGAGTAATAGCAGATTCCCTAGGTCGAAATAATGCAATTTACGTAAACTTGCCTTGTCACAAAGTTAATAATAACTAAGATACAGTCTGTCATACGTTTAATTTGGTTTTCGTTTTTTGTTAATAATTTTTTACTAAAAGACATAGAGGTACAAAATTAAAGATTTAGGGGTTCTTTGTGGCGAGAAATTTAAATTCGTCCATACTTTAGCCTTAAAGATCACTGGGGATTTGGAGACTTTTGAGGTGATTTTGGGGGGGTTAGAGAGGTGTTTGGGTTTTATGCTCATGAAGACTTTTGATCAGCGTATTAAAAACTAGTAGTCTACGGCCTACCGCACTTGTTTTAGATTGCATAACTTTTCTTAACTATAACGACCTGTTTATTAAAAAAGAAGTTACTATAATTCCAGAAAATTTTAGGCCGACACCCACCACACACCTTTTTTGTGGACTTGTGCAATTTTTTTGTAGTACTAAGGCTTTAACAAGCCCTTTTGGGCTGCTTAAAAAATACAAAAACTTAACTCTGTTTTTTGCTTTAATTATACAGGGTGTTTCATATTCGACTCTTACCATTGGGATCTTAAAAACGGTAGGAGATATGAAGAAGTTAAAATTAAAGCAATGTTGCGTTGAAAAAATTAAGTTTTCTTTTGTACCTTTGGAAATATGGTAAAAAAACTTAAATTTGCGATTTAGGTTTTTATTTTTTTACGAGTTTATTTTGAAACGTAAAAACATCTAAAAATACATTCTTATTGGAACTTTTTAAACTTCATCTTTTGGCAAAACCATAAATTGCTTACGACGTTTCGTTCTTCTAAACCAATAAAAACTTTATTTTTTATTGGTTTAAAAAAACGTAATTTTATTACCTTTAAAATTATGTATAACAAGTTGCCCTTGTAGCCTTAAAATTCCAAAATAAAAAACATATATATATATTTCATACCTTAGTAGTCTTTGACTTTCTTCACATTTATATGCCATTTTGTCTTATTGCGAATTACTGTGTTGCTAATAATGAATTTTGTGAATGAAAAATAAAACGCAATATGATAAAAATTTATTACAAAAACGATGGAAACAGTGTGAAATCATCGGAAATGTATCAAAATATGGATTTAAATTATTTGACCAAAATTTTCCTGGCTTATTTCAAAAACCAAGACAAAATTATGGAGATAAAATGGACAATGAGACAAAAGAAAACGTAGGCAATATGTTAAAATTATTTTAATTTATAGTATTAATTTTGTTAGAAGTAGAAATTTTACAAATAAATATAAAACCGGCTAATTCTATACGCCAAGTTCACTTTAATGTGGATGCTTCTTCTCATATTAGTGTTTGAAGGCAGAAGAAAAAAGTTGTTTAAATTGCTTTAAAATTCACATTTCGTAAAAACTGCACCCAGGTGATCCGGAAATGCGGTTGCAATTTTGTTATAGGCTACAAAGGAGACCCGATTATTTAGAAAATGTAATTTAGACAGATAAAAGCACTTTTACAAATTATGGAATTATTAATTGAATTTAGGAACATATATCTAGAGCATCAACAACCCAAGGGAATTTCAACAAATTCGAACGCAAGTTCAATTCAGCCTTAACGTCTGAGCAGGTAGTTATAAAAACAAAGTTTTGGGTCCCTACTTCTTTAACGGTATTCTAAACGAAAAAACCTTTTATCAGGTTTTGACGTCAATTTTAAAAGATTATTTGGGTAATTTATTATTGGCGAACTACAACAACATATGGTTTTAACAGAATGGTGCTTCATCTCACAACACAGGGCAGGTATCGGATTATCTAAGCGAAAGATTTGGTAACAGATGGATTGGGAATAATGGACCAGTGAGATGGCCCATCAGGTCTCCAGATCTCAGTGTCCTCGACACATTTCCATGGGGAGCCTAAAAAATAGGATTTATAGTTGGGGTAAAACCAAAATATTAAGGAACTTCAACACAAAATCATTGGAGAGTTTCGCAGATTACAAAGCAGTGAAATACATCGCGCAGTGCTTAACATCCAGGTTTTGCGAAGAGGATCACGGACAATATTTTGAGCATCTGTTGTAATTTCTTATTTTTATTTAGCGATATAATTTAATAACAACCGAAATAATATTGAACCAGTAAAATTTTTTAATACAAGAGAACTTGTATAATCATTTTTAAAGGCTAAATAGTTCTTTAAAATGCAAATTCAGACAGCACCCATAAAAATGCTTATGTTAGTTCAAACGAAACTCAGGCGATATGCCAAAGATAATAAAAGTTCATAAATGATTTTAGATTTTACTTTTAAAATAAATCTAAAAGAAAAGCAAACATATATGCATACATGGGATTCTGGCTATCGAACGATTTTTTAATATAAGTATGTTTTTCTTTAGGTCAATAGAAACATCTTTTAAATATGACATTTTTGTGCGGGCCTTCCGGGTTCCCCAAAAAAATCACAAAGAATTTAAAGCTAACTGTTTATTAATTTCAATATAAACCCAGAAAACAAGTGAATTTTTGTCAAAATTTAACGAAATAACATTTTATATATTTGTTTAGGGTTTAGTAATTTGATTTAATATATTGGGTGATTTAGTATCAATGAAATAATATGGATTATGCCAACTAAAATGTTAATATCGTAGTATACTTGAATATATTTTTACAATTTATACATTTCCGACAATTTATGAAGGTAAATTTAAGTTAAAATATTTTTTTTATTGTCCCTAAATATACAGGGATATTAAGAATTAAAGATTTTTTTTTGGTTTGTTTCCACAAACACCACGGCAAACAATTTTAAAACTTATCCTAAAAATATAGGTAAATCCAGGAGACATGGTGAATAAAACCACCTAGATACCTCACCATGTAGGTGTTTTTTAATTATACCTTTGCTAAAAAGATGCTAGAAAAATGTACAGAATTTAAAACTATGTACCTCTTTACATTTGACAAAATATCTTATGAGAACAAACCAAAAAAATCTTTAATTCTAACTATACCTGTATATTTGAGACAATAAACCAAAAAATTTTAACTTAAATTTACCTTAATAAACTGTCAAAAATGTCAAAATTCTGAAAATATATACAAGTATATCACGATATTAACATTTTAGTCGGCATAATCCATATTATTTATTCAATACTGGACCACTCTGTATGTGTTTAATGTTAAATCAAATTATTTTAACTTTAACAAATATATTATTTCGTAAGATTTAAACGAAAATTTACCCTTTTTATGCGTATATATTGGAATAAATAAACAGTTAAGCTTCAACTTCTCAGTAATTTTTTTGGGCCACCCTATATGCCTGCACAAAAACGTCCCATTTAAAAAAAGTTTCGATTAATCTAAGAAACAATATACTTAAATTAAAAAAATGTGCCAAAAATTTTATTTCATTTTATTTTTTTCTTTGAAATATGAATATCGTCCTGTTAGTCCCAGTTGAATGACCCTGTACCACAAATCACAATTAATTTTACGCTGATTTAATTAAATATCCAATAACCCTTCCACCATTAATTCAAAAATCTCTCAGTGTATCCGACTCAAATAACCCAATTCCACTACTAAATTTATGCAAAAACAAACACACCAAAAGCTAATCAAACCCCATCTCAGATAAGCGTTATGAACGGGACCGTTGGCCAAATATCGCCTACAGATAGTAATAGTGGTTAATGAGTGGCTCCCGTGGGAAAACCCACTTTGGATGGGATGCGGACTAATATAGATACATGTTTCTTTGGTATTGTTTGCACAAGGCTGTTTCCTGTTTGCCCTAAACAATGTATGAGTTATTAGGTAATTATGGTCGTACATGCGTTAACACTGTGCTTAAAATTTTAAAAAGGATTTGACATGGGCCAGGCTTTTAAAGCTTATTGTTTAAATAATAACTAAATTGAAAATTTAATTTTTAATTGACTTATTATTAGGTATACACAGTTATTAAGAAGATACCCTGAAAAAGACAATTTATTATTTATCTTATTATATGAAAAGAACAACAATGGTAATTTGTTTTTTTGTGTAACTAGTGTAAAAAGTGTGTAAAAAGTGCATCTTTATTGCACGATGCATAAAGTTTTCAGCTCGAGATAGTCCGGAGGCCACCACAAAAAACCAAGCCAATAAAAGATACGCATGAAACATTTTTTTTTATATTACTACAAACAATAGTCAATTCAAAGCCAGGTGCTGCCTCAGCTCAACGGCTTCAAATTCCATTTTTTTACCTAAAAAAAATAGTGAAAAAACAGTAATATGATTCAGAAACTATTGATTTCTTAAAAAAATTTAAACTTTCTTTAGGGACGCTTAACATTTCTCGATCTCCTAGCCACTATGTGTATAGTTGAATCATTTTTAAAATAAAAATTTGGCGCCCTTTAAAAACAACAAAAAAAACATAAAAAGTAGCAAAAAAGATTGGGTTTAACTGCGGCTGCCTTTGCTTTTTATAATGTGTCGCTTTCCGCGAGTGTCTGTAATAATAGACCATATAAAAGCAATGGCGACCGACAATTAATTAATAATAATTTTGCTACTTTTTATGTTTTTTTTTTAAGGGCACCGAATTTTCATTTTAAAAATGATCCAACTATAGCAAAAGGGTTTAATTTTTATTGTCGGTCGCCTTTGCTTTTTATATGATCTATTATTACAGACACGTGCGGGAAGCGGCACATTATAAAAAGCAAAGGCAGCCGCAGTTCAAACCAAATCGTTTTTGCTACTTTTTATGTTTTTTTTTTTTTCAAAGGGCACCGATTTTTCATTTTAAAAATGATCCAACTATAAAGTTTATCGTTTAAATATTTTTTTATCAATTAAAATAATAATATTAATAATTTATAGAGACAGTAACTCGTTCAGAATTATCTTAAGAAAATTTTAATCATATTTTTAACTTAAAAAAAAATATGTAGTTTATTTTGCATTAAGCTATCTAATTCTTTTAGGCTTAAACTCCTTTTTATTTAAATAATGGTATTTACCCATTTATTAACTACTTTAAAATATAATTAAATTAAAGTTTAAACAATAATTAAACTGAAAAACAAAATAAACTATAAAAAAAATTCATGTTAAAAATATGATTAAAATTTTCTCAAGATCATTCTGAACGAGTAGCTGTCTTTATAAATATTTAAACGATGAGCTAGGAAGAGGAGGCACTTAATATTCTTATTTTTTAATTAAATAAAGTTTAAATTTTATTTTAATTAAAGTTTCAAGTGGATCAAAATGGGTACAACTATTGGACCAAAAAAATAAAATAAAATATACGTGTCACCAGGTTATCCCCCATTGCCTTGAGGCACATAATAGTTTAATTTAATGAATAGAACAGTTTAAATTAATTTTTAGATTAATCGGAGCTGGTATATTCTCTTGTACCAAAAAATATTATTATTACTAAATTTTTTTAATGGCCAAATTTTTTTTTCTTATTTTATTAAAAATGTGTATATAACCTTTTTTATAGAACTTACTAAAAGACATATTTCTTATTTTTTACATTTTATTGTAACTCTTTAAATTTTTGTTTTTAAATTTAAAACGTTAATATCTCAAAAACTAAAAGCGCCACAAAAATGTCATGAAAAAAACTAACGTAGTTTTATTAGACTATCAATTTTAATTATATAATTTTTTTCTAAAATCAATAGATTTCGAGTTATATTAAAAAACCGATTCTTCACGATTTTTTAAAGTAAAAAATGCTATTTGATCCCGCTGAGCTGAGGCAGTAGTATGGTTTTGAATTGACGTTAGTCCATAGTAATAATAAAAAAAAAAAAAATTCATGCGTATCTCTCATAGGCTTGGTTTTTTGCGGTGGCCTCGCGAACTAAGAAAGTCGATGAACTGATGGACTTTTTCCGCCAATGTGTGCTATATTAATTAAAAGTGTCCTTTTT